>LPNX011102357.1:128869-210537 GCA_001517045.1 Pseudotsuga menziesii
TAATCCATGAGTCCCACCATGTGCAAGTTGATAATTGCCTATCCATAGAGGTCAAACTTGCCATTATTGACTCATGGAGCTCTTGGGAAATCCTTGGGAATCAAATTTGCTTTATTCATGGCCTCCTAGGCGCCCATCTGCTTTTTCTGCTTTATTCCCTGCTTTTTCAGTGTTTTAAGGCACATAGGAAAGCAAGACTAGGTGAGGTGAATCAGCTTTGTTGCCTCTTCCTCCTCCACTCTTTCCTCCATGCAAAAGCATGTATGAGCTTCCATTTGACCACTCTTTATCTTTCACATGCGCCCTTGCTAATTCGTGGGGTCCTTGATAGATTTGGGATCAGCTTTTACACCTATGGCTATTTTGGGTAAGCCTGCTTTATGCTAGATTTGGATGCTTCCTTATGCATTCGATTTGCTCATGTATTCTATATATTCAGCAGCCTATGTTATTACAGGGTTGGCTATTGTACACTCAGTTAATATAATTTTGTGTTACAGCTCCATATTCAGTCTCCATTGTTGATAATTTGCATGATCAATTGTTAATTGTTGTGGGTGAAATTAATCTACTACAGGCCTGAATTTCTACACTAGCTACAACTCTATCGATCCATAATTGATTCTAAAACCCTCATATGGTCTGCCTTATCCCTTTGAGCCACAACGCTATGCAGTCGTGCTTGTTTTGTAAGAAATCAATACTTATAACAGTCATGCGATGAATGAATTATATTTTAATTTAAAGGTTTTGTTTATAAATGAGTAATATACTTCAAATCCAAAATTTTGCTGAAATATAGAATCTCATCAAAATAAATAATGATAAATTTACATGCCCCTTTAGGACACTAACTTCCTTGCAATTGAATATATTTAAGTGTAATTCGTTTATGCCAAGAAATCACTATATCATTTGATGCAAATGTGGTACTTGTCAACCATTTTGTAGATCAAAGTGCACAATAGAAACAAAGTGAATACCCACACTGTTAGCACAATTTTTGGGCTAAGCAATTGATAAGGGACTTGTCCAGTAGAAGGAGGAATATGGTTTATAAATTTTCATACCAAATGAGGTTCTGCAGAAGTTTGAATGGACATTTCTAGATTAAGAATGTCAAATCCTTAAAGAAATTCTGATTTTCGACTTTGAAATGCATGTAAATGAATGAATCCGCTCCAAGTTAAATGGTGACAGAAAATGAATGGCTTGGATGGACAACAAAAAATGTCAAAGGCCAAATATAATTTCCACCAAGGAAAATCAGGAGAAGAAAGGAGGAAAAACACAAGTTTCGATGTAAAAAGTGGTAAAACCCAACTTCCACCCCTCGTAGTCCAGGATCTGACGGCCCAGAATGTTTCCTCCCAAGATCAACAGTCCAATAGAAAGGTGAAATTAGAAAAGGAAAGAAGTTGGCTTTAAAATTTAAAGTCCCGATTTTCGATTTCCGTAGTCCAAGATCTGACAGTCAGGGATAACTTCCGTATAGATCAACAAATCGGAAAGTAACAGAGAGGCGGAGATCGGAAGGCAGAAAAATTAAATATTTGGTAGTGAAAGGTTGAAATTCATATTCCATAATCCGCCAGATCGATGGTTTGGAGAGTCCCCCCGCAAGATCGACGATGTGGAAAGAAAATGGCGAAAGCGAAAAGGTGGAAGTGGAAAAGGTAGAATTGCAGTCATGAAAGTTGGAAAATATGCCTTTCGCTTTCCACTAAATGCAGAAGCAAAATGGTAGAAGTGGAAAGTTTAAAACCGAGCTTCGATAAATTTGGAAATTTGTTTTCCGCATTCCATTTTCCATGAAAGGCGGAAGAGTAAAGGCGAAATGGAAAATGTAGAGGGGAAAGAGGATAATTTTCGGTGAAGAAAGTCAGAGGATCCAAGTTCCACTTTCTGCTAAGGGAGGAAGTGGAAGGGTGGAAATATAAATTTCTCTGCTATGAAAGGTTGAAATTCTGATTTTCTTCTTTCGAAGCCCACAAGATTGATCTCAGATCAATGACTGAGAATGAATCCTATAGAGATCAACGGTGTAGAAATATAAAGGGAGAAACAGATAGAGCAGGGGCAAAAAGACCAAATTGAACCTCAAGAAAGCCATCAACCCATTCTCTATTTTCTGTAGACCCTAGATTGACGGCCTAGAATGAATCTTGATGTAATATCTACGATCCAAAAGCATTTTTGCAGGTAAAGATGCAAATCATTTTTGAAGTTGTTGCAGAACTTCGAAGGCATTTTGAGCCATCATTTTCATCTAGTAGGCATGGTTTCCAGGTGTTTAATTTTCCATTTTGTCCCATCATGCACGTCCTAGAATGCTTTCCTTTTTTTTTATGATCATGGAAAATCTTCCAGATCATTGAATTTGTTATGATTTTGATTTCTACATGTAATTGTTTTTTGCTCTGCTTTGAGGTTGGTCTCGGGAGCCTATGAAGCTATAAATACACCCTCAATAGAGGAATATAGGCTTGGAACCCATGAGTATTTTGTGTTATGCATTTTGTGATCTAGTGCTAATACAATTACAGAGCCGAATGCCAATTTTGTTGCTGCAGAGATTCCTATGTAATTTGTAGTTACAGTCTCTTATTTCCTTTCCTATGTGCATGTTTATCCTGTTAATCTCACCATTATGTGTTCTTCATATCTGAAATAAGTGTGTAATATTTCAGAATTCATATTGTTATGCTCTGGATATTGTTTTAGGTATCCACTAATCTTTGTTTCCAAATTTGATGTAGAATTCATCATTTAGGTGCTCCGAGTTGATAGATTATTCTTGTTCTCTCTTTATCACGAGACAAACTGTTATTTGACTGTAACTCATTGTTACCTTGCCTTTGTATAATATTTCCTACAAACTATTTCTGTAATTCTTTGATATTGGTGACTCCAATATCAAACCACAAACTTAATCTGAATTGTGTTTTGTTTGTATATTTGTCCCTGCTAAAATCTGTGAGAGATCCCTCTCTAGAAAGGAAGAAGCCAACTCCCTTTCTTAAAGTGGTTATTTTTTTACCTTAAGATTCATCCTCCACAACCTAGGGTGTAATTTTGAGTTCTAACAAATTGGCATCGTTGATGGGGAACGAAAGTGCAAATCAACCCTAGGAAACGACAAAGATTCCAAGAAGAAAGGGTTTCTGTGGGAAAACAGAGACTTGTGCATTTGAAATAAGTTGTATATTTTCCCTGGCAACTCCACATTTATTTTGAACAAGATTTCAAAAGGTATCCTGGATCCCAGGAGGTCACCTACACGAGGTAACCCTAACACTAAAACATTACTAAATGTGGAAAATCCAGAAAGATTGCTTAGAAGTAATGGAAAGGAACAAATAGATATTTCTCAGTTTGGTTCTTCATCCTCTCAAGAATTTCATAGCATTCAGGATTTTGGGCGGGAATCAAATTTTTAAATATCCTTATTAAAATAAAAATCTGAATTCATCTAATTTGAAGGAAATTGGAGTTAACCCAAGTAGGTTAGAATCATATTTTCTTAATTCTCTTTGGCACAATATTCAAAACTCTATGAAAACTGAAGGGATAAACCATGTTGTTAAAATATTTCAGCCTTATATCCCTCCAACTATTCAAACCCCTCCATCCTTTCAAAATCCTCCCCTTGTTCCAAATCCACCTAGACAAATGGCTGCTAGTTTTTCTCCATTGGCCTTACCTATTGTACTGCATGACCTTCCTCAAAATTACGCCCAAAAAATTCCCTTCTATGATGGAGATGGAAATTTCACAACAAGAAAACATGTTGATAGATTTGATTATTATGTGGACTTGGAGATGTTTGATGAGGATGATATTAAGATAAGTTTGTTTGTACTAAGTCTATCAGGAGAGGCAAAGAATTGGTTTAGAGATCTACCTACTGGGTCCATTGCCATATTTGAGGCTTTCCAAACTTTATATTTAGAAAGATGGGGTGATAATACAAGTCCTTTGTAGGTTCTTTCCCAATATAATAATCTTAATAAAGGGGGTTTTGAATCTATACAAGAGTTTTCTAGTTGATTTATGAGGATGTATAACTCTATTCCTGGTGATATTAAACCCCTTGTAGGTTCTGGAAAACTCCATTATGCTGATCCTTTTGATGGTGACTGCATTATTATTGAGAGAGAGAAAATAAGCAAGTCTTCCTGTCATGTTTCAAGATTCTTTAGAATTGGAAGCTAATATTATGGAAAGTGGAAAAATAAATTAGAAAGTAGAAACAAGGAAAGCTAGAGAAAAAAACGTACCTTTTGCTTCTTCAAATGATGTAAAATTTGAAATGATGTTGAAAACAATGGAGAAGGTGATGGATAGGCTGACTGTGGATAAAAGACCATTGAACATAGAACATAATGAACCTTATATAAGAAATCCAAAATTCAAAAGGCCCAATCCTCCCCCACATCCACAAATTAGACAGAGAGATGTGAGAAATCTTAGAAATCCAGATGATCGGCAAATAAGGCCACCTTTTCCTGAGAACTATGTTGCAGATGAAGACAAGACTGAATCTATTGAGGATCATATTCATCATTTTGGTGACTTGGATTCTAAAATATACGTCATAGAGGAATAACATATTATGTTTTCCCAGGAGGATGCCAATAATGATTTCGAGGAATAGTCGGAGCAGTACCAAAGAGGATATTTGCATGCCATAGATGATGTCCAGGGGAAGATGAAATTGAGGAGTAGAGATGTTACTATAAATAAAGGAAGGTTCAATCAAAATCAACCTTCTAGTAGTCAACAAAATATATAAAAGAGAACTGAAAAACAAAAAGAACCCATTGTGTATAAAGAATCAGAAAATAAAATAGAGAAAACAAAAGAAGTGAAACAATCAGCACTGGTGGATGTAGAGAAAATTGTTTCCACTTTTAACTTGCAGACAAAGCTCTCAAAATTGAAAGTTTCCATTCGTTTCAATGAATTGTTAAGAAATAGGGAATACATCGACAAAATAACAGACATGGTCAGAAGTCAGGGAGAATTTCAACCAGATATATTGGAGGTGGCTAATGATGCTCCTACCACTGTCTTTTGGTCAAAAATTGAAAATGTGGATGATGATAAAGCTCCTCCTTTTTACCTAAGTTTAAATGTACATGATATGATTCTGCACAATGTTATGATAGATTCTGGTGCATCACATAATTTAATTCCCAAGGGAGTGGTAGAAAGTTTGGGACTGGAAATTACTAGGCCATATAAATATTTGTATTCTTTTGATTCCAGGAAGGTGAAATGTCTTGGATTGATTAAGGATATGGTGCTAACTTTGACAAAAATGCCATATAAGACTATGGTAATGGATATTTTTGTATCAGACATTCCTCCTAAATTTGGAGTATTATTATCAAGGTCTTGGACTTCTAAATTGAAGGGAAATTTGCAAATTGATATGTCTTATGATACCATTCCTATGGTTGATGGGAATAAAAGGTTATACAGTGAGAAACAATCACCTTTTGTGGTTAGCATCCAAGACAAAACATATAATCATGTTATCTATACTATTGATATTGAATTGGGATCTTCCATTTTCTTTAATGATGGTTTTCCCTATGATCCTGAAATTCCTGTACCCATTGAAAATAAGGAAGAGGAGCGTGCAAAGGAACACGAGGCTTTGGAAAATAAACAAAAATAAGAGGGTCTATGGACCATGTATTTTGATGGATCTATGGGAAAAGTTGGTGCTGGTGTTGGTGTATACATTATCTCCCCTATCAGGGATTTTAAGGCTCTGTCATATAAGTTAAATTTTGAATGTACCAATAATATGGAAGATAATGAAGCTTTATTACTATGATTGAATGCTTTGAAGAATATGGGAGCAAAGAGGGTACAATTCATGGGAGATTTAGAGCTCGTAATAAACCAGGTAAATGAAAGTTATCAAAACAAACATCTGAGGATGAGGGCTTATAGAAATGAGGTGTGGGATATGTTTGGTAACTATTTTATAGAGAATAAAATTAGAGTGCTTCCCATATATGAAAACATAGTAGTTGACTCTCTGGTTTTTTCTACTGGTAAATTCAAAACTCCCACTGTTGGCCAAATAAATTATAAAGTGGATATTGTGAACATACCCTCCATACCAGATAATTCCAAATATTGGAAAGTATTTGAAGATGATATGTAGATAAAAATATTTTTATAGTTGTCTGGTGAATTTGTAAATACTCATATAGATGGTGAGAATGATCATTGTGAAAACTTCCAAGATGCCGAAGAGAGTGAAAAAGAAGTTGTTGAAAACAAGAAGCATAAAAAATCACTGGGGGGAAAGGATATAGTCCAGTTGAAGAGTAATCATATCCCCAAAGGCCTAATCCATTTAGAGAATCTTTTTGATCAAAATGATGTTGCTAGAGATTAAAAAATGAAGCATGCTGATGATGTTGTTGAAGAGAAAAATATAGGAACTTAAGAAAATCCAAAGATCATAAAACTGTCAAAAAACTTGCTTGTCAAAGTAAAAGAAGACTATGTCAATTTGATGAAAAGATACACTGATGTATTTGCTTGGAGTTATGAAGACCTTGAAGAGTTTGATACTTATATCATACAACATATAATCCCAATAAAACCTGGTGAGAATCCTTTCAGACATAAATTGAGAAGAGTTAATCCAATGTTGTTACTTGTTATTGAGAAAGAAATTAAAAGTTATTCAATGCCAGGATTATAGTGACCATGATATTTTCCAAATGGGTTACAAATTTGGTTCTTGTTAGGAAAAATAGTGGTGAAATCAAGCTATGCATAGATTTCAGGAATCTTAACAAAGTCTCTCTGAAAGATAATTACCCTTTTCCTAAAATGGAACATATTTTGTAGAATGTGGTGGGATTTGAAAGGATTTAAACTATGGATGGTTTCTCAGGATACAATCAGATCAAGGTGCTTCCTGAGGAGCAAGAAAATACTAAATTTACTAAACCATGGGGTACATTTATGTATGCCAAATTTCCTTTTGGTTTAATGAATGCAAGGGGCACTTTCTAGCATGCCATGCACATTGATTTTGCATAGGAAAAGGATAAATTTGTGGTTGTGTACATGGATGATATCACTATGTACTCAAGATATGAAAGGGATCATATTAGACATTTGGAGATTTTTTTTTTCTGAAATGTAAAAAGTGTGGAATATCATTAAACCCCAGAAAATCAAATTTTGCATTGGAAGAAGAAAAATTGCTAGGGCACATTATATCAAAGGATTGTATAAAGATTGATCTAGAGAGAATCAGTGCAATCCTGAAGGTTCAAGAGATAAGAAGTAAAAAGGAAGTGCAATCATTCATTGTATAGGTAAACTTTTAGAGAAGGTTTATTCCCAGTTTTGTTGAGATTTTAATAAATATCACTAATATGTTGAAAAAGGACCATGAGATAAAGTGGACAATGTATGCAAGGAGATATTTCAAAGATATGAAACAGGCTATCACAGAAGAACCGGTAGTGGTAAGTCCATATTTTAGCAAATATTTTGTGATCTTTACTTATGCATTTGATCACACTATTGCTGGATTATTGTTATAGAGAAACAATCAGAAGGAAGAACATCCTATAGCCTTCTTTAGTAAAGTGTTAAGAGATGGAGAGTTGAAATATGACATTACGGAAAAACAAGCATATGCTCTTATTAAATATTTGAAATGTTTTAGAGTCTATGTCCTTCATTCACATATCATTGCTTATGTTCCTAGTAATGTGGTGAAGAGCATTCTTACACAGCCAGATCCGGAAGGAAAAATAGCAAAATGGATTGTTGTAATACTAGAATATGACATTGAAATTAGGCCCACAAATATGGTTAAAGGAAAAGGACTTGCATAGGTGATGAAAAATTCCAACTGTGAATCCTTGTAGATAAATTTCTTTACCATTCATTCAAATAAGCTTGATGCAGGGGTACAGGTAATACCCAAATTTTTTATATCTCCATGGTATTTTGATATTATATATGTGTTGCAAAATTTACAGGATCCTGCAGGGTTAAGCAAAACAAGGGAAATATCAGTGAAGCTGAAGGATGCAAATTTTTGTATTTTGAATCAGTACCTTTATTGGAAAGATCCTAGTGGTCTTTTACTCAACTGCCTCTTGGAGAATGAAGCTAAGAAGAATATGAAGGAATTTCACAAGGGATACTGTGGTGGGCACCATTGATGGAAGGTGGCATGAAAAAAGATTTTGAGAGCTGGTTTTTACTGGCCTTCAATGTTTTCATATGTTTACAAAGAGACTACTACATGTCACCAATGCCAGATCTTTGATGGTAAGAGAAAAGTGGTTCCACTCCCTCTCAATCCAATATCAGTACGTAGAAGCACCTTTTCAGTAGTGGGGACTGGATTTTATTGGGGAAATAAATCCAAATTATTCAAGACAACATAGATGGATCTTAACAACCACTGACTACTTCACTAAGTGGATTGAAGCAATACCTACAAGGAGGGTCACATATGCAACAATTATGGATTTTATGGAAGAGGATATTTTAGCTAGATTTGACTGTCCCAAAAGGATTGTGATAGATAATGCACCTGCTTTTAAATCTAAGAAAATGATAAGTTTTTGTCACAAGTATCATATTAGTCTCAATCATTCTACTACATACTATCCATAGGGAAATGTGATGGATGAATCTTAAAACAAAAGCCTTGTGAGAATCATTAAGAAGTTGTTGGAGGATAACAAAATAGCTTGGCATACAAAGCTGAAATATGCTTTGTGGAATGGCATAATCAACACAAAAAGAGCAATTGGAATGTCACAATTCCAACTAGTATATGGAGCTGAGATAATTTTTCTAGCATCTTTGGGAGTGTCAGTCATGAATTTATTGCAGGAACAACAGGATGAACCAAATCATGTACAAATAAGAATAAATAAGATCATAGAATTGAATAAGTTGAGGGACAAAGCCTATAATTGTAAAGTGCAAATACATCAAGAAAAGATGAAGAACACTTTTGATAGGAAGGTAAAGGAAGAAAAATTCCAGATTAATGATTTGGTTTTGAAGTGGGATGCTCCTAAGGAAGATAAACATGGGAAGTTTGATCACATGTGGGTAGGTCCTTATATCATTGAGGCATACAAAGGTGAGAATGCATTCATTCTACAACATCAAGATGGGTCTCAGCTAAAAGGAGGTCCACTCAATGGAAGGTTTCTCAAACATTACTTGTCCTGAGGGAGGAGGGTAATTTCTGTATCATAGTTGTATATATATCTTTATTTTTCAAACAAGACAAATGGTGAGCCAAAGGAATTGAAGCTCGAAGAGAAGGCCCTAAGATCTAGAGGGTTATCCATGTTTCTATTTTTCTTTACTTTTACTTGCAGAAAAGAAAAAAATAAGAAGTTTGAAGTCTATAAAGTTGGGAACAACCCAATGGATTTGGCACCTGGTCTATGGGTTTCTTCTTTACCTCGCAGGGAGGATAGCATCCCAAGTTGGAGCCAGTTGTTAGCACCATTTTTGGGCTAAGAAATTAATAAGGGATTTGGCCAATAGAAGGAGGAATAAGGTTTATAAATTTTCAGACCATATGACCTTAAAGATTGTTGATGAGGGTCTGCAGGTGTTTGAACGGACATTTCTAGATTAAGAATGTCGAATACCTAAAGAAATTCTGATTTTCGACTTTGAAATGCATGTAAATGAATGAATCCACTCCAAGTTAAATGGTGACAAAAAATGAAAGGCTTGGATGGACATCAAAAAAGATCAAAGGCCAAAAACAATTTTTGCCAAGGAAAAATTAGGAGCAAAAAGGAGAAAAAGACAAGTTTCAGTGTAAAAAAGTGGTAAAACCTGACTTCCGTCCCCTGCAATCTGGGATCCAATGGCCCAGAAAGTTTCCTCCCAAGATCAATGGTCTAGCAGAAACATGAAACATAAAAGGAAATAAGTTGGATTTGAAAGTTAGCATCCGGATTTCCTATTTTCAATGTCCAAGATCCAATAGTCAGGGAGAACTTCTGCATAGATCAACGGCTCGGAAAGCTGCAGAGAGGCAGAGATCAAAAGGAAAAAAACCCAAATATTTGGTGGTGAAAGGTTGAAATTCTATATTCCGTGATCCGCCATATTGACGGTCCGGAGAGTTCCTGCGCAAGATCGACGGTGTGGAAAGAAAACGACGAATGCGAAAAGGTGGAAGCGGAAAAGGTAGAATTGCAGCTGCAAAAGTTGGAAAATACGCCTTATACTTTTCGCTAAAGGATGAATAGGAATGATGGAAGTGGAAAGTTTAAAGCTGAGCTTTGATAAATTTAAAAATCCATTTTTCGTGATAGGAAGAAGCGAAAGGGAGGAATCGTAAATACAGAGGCGGAAGCAGAAGGAAGGAATCGTAAATGTAGAGGTGGAAGAGGAGAAGTTTAGGTGAAGAAAATCAGAGGATCCGCATTCTGTTTTTCACTAAGGGTGGAAGCAGGAGGGTAGAAATATAAATTTCTTTTCTATGAAAGGTTGAAATTCTGATTTCCGTCTTTTGAAGCCCGCAAGCTTGATCTCAGATCAATGACTGAGAATGAATCCTATAGAGATCGACAGTGTGGAAATATAAAGGGTGGAATGGATAGGGAGGGGATGGAAAGACCAAATTGAACCTTGAGAAATCCAACATCCTATTCTTTGTTTCCCACAGAAACCAGATCAATGACCTAGAATGAATCTTGATGTAATATCTATGATCAAAAAGCATTTTCGCAGGTAAAGATGCAAAGCAATTTTGAATTTGTTGCAAATTGTTAAAGGTGTTTTGATCCATCATTTTCATCTAGAAGGAATGGTTTCTAGGTGTTTAATTTCCCATTTTGTCCCATCACATGCATCCCAGCATGTTTACCTGTTTTGTTCATGATCATGGCAAATCTGCGAGATCATTGAATTTGTTATGATTTTGATTTCTACATGTAACTTTTTTTTGTTGTATTTAGAGGTTGGTCTAGGGAGCCTATGAATCTATAAATACACCCTCAATAGAGGAATACAAGGTTGGAACCCATGAGGATTTTGTGTTATGCATTTTGTGATCTAGTGCTAATAAAATTGTAGAGTCGAATGCTGGATTCGTTGCTGTAGAGATTCCTATGTAATTCATAGTTACCATCTGTTATTTCCTTTCCTATGTGCATATTTCTTCTGTTAATCTCACCATTATGTGTTATTCATATCTGAAATAAATGTGTAATAGTTCATAATTCATATTGTTATGCTCTGGATATTGTTTCGGGTATCCACTAATCTTTCTTTCCAAATTTGATGCAGAATTCATCATTTAGGTGCTATGTGTTGATGGACTGTTCTTGTTCTCTCTTTATCACCAGACAAACTACTATTTGACTGTAACTGAGTGCTACCTTTCCTTTGTATAATTTTTCCTTCAAACTATTTATGTAATTCTTTGATATTTGTGACTCCATATCCCAATTTATGCTTGCCCTATTTCAACCACAAACTTAATTTGAATTGTGTTTTTTTGTATATATGGCCCTGTTAAAATATGTGAGAGATCCCTCTCTAGAAAGGAAGAATCCAACTCCTTTCTTAATGTGGTTTTGCTGTAACCTTAGGATTCATCCTCCAAAACCTAGGGTGCAATTCTGAGGGCTAACACTGACAATGATCAACACACTGAGAAATTCCAAGGATTATGGCTTCTATTCATGTCAGAAATGAAAATTCACCTAAAAAAACATATTCAAAGTCAATTCTTTGTTACTCAGTTGAAGTGATTGTTTCCTACAATATTCACAATTAATTTTTGTCCTCTAGAACAACATGAATAACAACTAATATCCCTCATCTATCTAGAATTTTCCTATTTACCACCTTCTTGGTTCATAAAAATCTTCTTCTAGAATCTCCTCGAGAATTCCTTCTTGTTTGATTCTTCCTTAGGTATTACCTGCAACTGCTTCATCTTCTTGCACCACCTAGCCTACCTCAACTACTACCATAACTGCTCATTTATTTCTAGAACTACCTCTGTTATGACATTGTCACAGTTAAACTTTTCAATTGTATCGGTCATCGATCATTAATTTTCGATGGACTTCTTTATCGACTTTGAGTATTTCTGCCTCTCTTTGTCTCCTCATCAACCTATCCTCTGAATTTTTTTATCTGATGCTCACATGTCAGTTCAATTCTTCTGAATTTCTTGTATCTCAATGGAGTCCTCTTATAGTCCACTATTCAACTTTCATATTTTCAACGATACTTGTTAGGAGTTGAGATACCCTTGCATCATCCTCTCCATGTTGAAAGAAACCTTACTACTCCATCAGTCGGTTGCATTCTTCTTCTGAAATCCATGATTCTTCCTTAGTACATTCACTTTCCCATTAGAATACATATTATTCCTTTTGGTATTTCATGTTCGACTAATTACACGCTATTCCATAACTTCCACAATTCATTGTTATAGTCGACTTGACATATGCTCCTACTAGTCGATAGTCTATTATTCCCTACTGGTTGATCCTTCCTCGTACTTGTATAAGTATGCAATGTTGAATTTCGATGAAATGTTAAACTCTTTTGGAGTCTCTAGTACATAAGCATTATCATATATTTCCTTCAAATTGCTGCAAGGACCAATTTTCTTCAACTTCAAATTATTATATGTTCCTTTGGGGAAACTTTCCTTCCTGATATGTGCATAAACTAAATCACCTTTTGTAAATTTTTGCAACCATCTTTGTTTGTATTCCTTGAGATTATATGCTTCATTTCTATTCTCTAATCATCTCCTTACTTGGTTGTTCATGTCCTTCATGTGTTCTGCAAATGATTCAACATTTGCGCTCTTTTATATTTCCATCGGTAACTCTATCAAATCGACCACTCCATGCTGAATTCTTCCTTGCATAATTGGAAATGGGATTATTCATATCAACCGATTCACTAAGTTTTTATAAGAGAACTCTGCTTGTGACAACATATTTTCCCATTTCTTTGGTCAATCAGATGTCAGACATCTTAGTAGGTTTTTGAGGATTCTATTTATGACCTTTGTCTATCCATTAGTCTGTGGATTATATGCAAAAGTGAAGTGCATCTTGGTATCTAGTTTCTTCCATAAGGTCCTCCAAAAATGACCCATGAATTTAGTATCTCTATTTGAAGTGATACTCTTTAGCAATCCATGCAACCTTACAACTTCTTTGAAAAATAAAACAACAATATTCATTTCATCACTTGTCTTTTGACATGGAACGAAATGTGCCATTTTTGACAAATATGTCAACGACCACAAATATGGATTCATTTCCCTATTACTTATTTGGAAATCCCAACATGAAATTCATACTAGATTTCTCCCATGGAACTATCGGTACCACAAATGGCATATACAACCCTATATTCTAACTCCTTCCCTTAGCATGTTGACATATCCTACACCGTCGAACCCATATCTATAGATATTTTGGTATTTCTGGCCAATAGTACCTTTCCTCAACCAATTATCTAGTCTTGTCAATGCCAAAATGTCCTTCTAATCCTCCACTGTGTCGCTCCTTGATCAAATTTTCTCTCATTTATACACAAGGAATGCATAATTCACACCCCTTAAATAGATATCCCACTTGAACAAAATATTCCAAGTATAGTTTCTTGTCGATACTCCATGGTTCTATCAATTCCTTCCATGCATATTTGAAATATTCATAAGTTTCATATTCTAGATTCATCGATTCTAGCACTTATGTCTAAGCATTCTATGTGTTCATCAATGTCATCCTTCGACTTAATGCATCGACAACCTTGTTTGAATTTCCTGACTTATGCTTTACCACAAAAGTATAGCTCTGTTAAAATTATACCCATTTCATATGTATTTGGTTCAACTTAGTCTAAGTGCTTAGATATCTCAGAGCCTGATGGTTGGTATATAACACAAACTCCTTTTATAATAGATAGTGACTCCATTTCCTCAATTGCTGAATGATGGCATAAAAATATTGGTCATAAATCAAGTAATTCCATTAGGATTCATCCAATTTTTCATTGAACAACATGATTGGTCAGATTTCTTGGCTCAACACTAATCCAATCGCCACTCCACTTGTATTGCAATCAACTTGGAAGACCTTCATAAAGTCAAGGAGAGATAACAATGGTCTCTTTGTCACCATTTGCTTCAGTATTTCAAAGGCTCATCGAGCAGCCTCTCTCCATTTAAATTCACCCCTCTTCATGCACGATATCATTGGTGCACATATCTGACTGAAATCCCTTATGAACTTACTATAAAAACTAGAAAGTCGATGAAAAATTATGAATTCTATTGCATTAGTCGTCTTTGATCATTTCAATATAAGCCTAAACTTGTTTGGATCCATAAAAAAAACCTTGTCGAGAGATCAAAAATCACAAATAGGTTAACTCTTCTTTCATAAAATATCACTTCTTCAAGTTCACTAGCAACCTTTCCTCCTCCAGTTCACAAGAACTTGTTGGAGGTGTGTTAAATGGTCTTTCTTGGTTTGGGAAAAAAATAGTATACCGTCAAGTTAGACTACGATGAATTTCCTCAAATATGGTTTCAGTATGGGATTCATCATCCTCATAAATGTACTAGGTGCATTCATCAACCCTTATTTCATGAACAATCATTCATACATCCCTTCTTTTGTTTTGAAGGTTGTTTTCCACTCATTGCCTTCTCGAATCCTAATATGATAATACCCGTTCTTCAAGTAGATATTGGTGAAGTATCTATATCCACTCAAATAGTTGATAAGGTCATTCATCCTTGGTATTGGAAACTTATACTTAATTGTGATATTATTGATGTCCCTTGAATCGATGCACATCCTCCACTCTCCTCCGTTCTTTGGTGCAAGTATAGATGGTACTACAAACAAAATCAAACTTTCTCTGATTAATCCTTTGTCTAATAAATCTTGGACTTGTCGATTCCTCTCAACATTTTCTATCAACGTCATCTATGTGATGCCTTATTTGTAATACTCAACCCTATAATTAAGTCGATATGATGTGATATACTCCTTATCAATGGCAGTCCCTTCGGTAGGTCATCAACCAATATGTCTCTAAATTCCTTCAATACTTCTCCAATTTCCATCTAGACATCTTATGTAAGTTGCTCCACACTAATACCCTTGGTAATTATGGTGAAGTAACACCCTTTATTTTACTCTTCCTTCAAGAAATATTTAGTCGACAACATCAACACCCTTCTCTCCCAGTAATTGTTTTGACTTTTATTTTCGCTCTTTTCCTCCCACAATGGAACCAACTTCCATCAAACACCATTTTTCCACACTATGACCGTATTGGTATGATCTTCATAAATCATATTTTGGTGCGATTGTCATGGTCTCCATAATAATAGGTGGAAATCATCCATTGGGATTACATCACACATCATGTTGTCCTCTAGTTGGCCAATATTGAAATTAATTAGAAATTGTCAAGTCAGTGTCACATGTTGTCCCTTTTGCAATCACGACACTTTATATGGTCTCGGGTTTGGTCGACACTTCAAACCCAATTTCTTGTTGATTTCTGTTGAGACTAGATTCTCTTTACTTATACCATCATCTATTGTCAAACAACGTATGTCAGTGATTTTCACTCTCATCTAAAAAATAGATTTCCTCTGTGTCGGATCACGTTCCTCTTATCGGTTCAACTAAACCAACGTTCGCCTGGTCAAGAGATTACAACCTCCTTCTAAATTTTATTCATCCTCACTACTTCCAACTGTTGAACTTGTCTTTGCGTCGGATCTTTCACCAACTTGTTGCCTTCTCTCTGATCGGTTCTCTATACACAGATAATCTAGGAATTCATATGCCTTATATGTGACTTCATGGAACTTATAACAAACTAAAGTCTGTCTATTTGTCCCTCTTTCATCAGTGGTTTTCCTCCATCCATACAGACCTCAATTTCGGGTCTCTCTACCCTCTCACTGATATTCTAGAATGTTTTCCCTAGTCGAAATATCCTCTTTTTATTGGTATTCTTCAGTGAAGTCCCTTTTTTCTCTGCTTCTCTTTCCCCTAGTAGGACCATTTCTTCCACACCTAGTAGTCGGTTTCCCTTTGGTTGTGACAGGTTCTCTCATCATCTTTTCTTCGGCTTTTAATGCTAGCTAGTACGTTTCCATGACTATCTTGAACCTTGATAGGATAAGCTTGTCCAGAATAAAATACTTTAGTCCATTTACATAGCTTGCAACCACTTCCTCTCCTTCATTAGTGTGTCATGACCAATTTTACATTCTATAAAACTCTTCTATGAATTCATTCAGAGACATCTCCTTCTGTTGCAAGTTTTATATAGGGAAATCATATAGTCAGTAAGAAAGAATTTGTCTTTTAACTTGGTGACCATTCTATCCCAAGATTTTATATTCTCTTTCCCCTTATTCACTCAATCAGGGTCCCACCATAACAAAGCATGACCCTTCAACTTTAGGAAATCAAATTTTACTCTTTTAGGGTCTTTGATTTAGTCAATATCAAAGCACTTTTCCATCTCTCTAATCAATTATATCAGCTCTTCGAGGTTCAAACTCCCTAAGTAGGTGGGCACATCCATTTTATCCTTTCCTCTCATGTCAGATACATCCTTTAACAATATATCTGATGGATCATCTAACTCCTCTTATTCTTCTCAATCCTCTCTATCCTCATCATCATCGCCACTGTGATCAAGAGTTTCGATTGCATATCCTCATTGCCACACCTCCTTCATAGCTGCTAACTCATTCTTTAGTGTCCTCATCTTCTAGACAGATTCTTTAATTTTTTCATGGTTAATAGTGACCCTTGCACATCTATGATGTATTCTACCACAGATATTAACATTTCTTTGATCAGCCATCTCCCTACCTAGATAGTCAATTTAACACTTCCATGACTCTATCCAACCACAACTAGAGTCACATTCCTTCTGTCCAATCACAATTGGACTCTCCATTCAGGATAACTTCCTACTTTGATACCAACTGATTCAAAGGGAATACGTATTGACCATTTAGGTCTCAGGTTCAATTCCCCTGAGTTATGCTAGAGGCGGGGTGTTGGAGTATTGGTACAACCTCCAATGGTATAACAACCACACCTCTGGGAATATAAAACAGGTGGACTAATCGCCACTCCTAGTGATAGGGCCTTGTTCTGAGTTTCAAATTTTCATCAATATCTACAGGTTTTGATGTAACGACAAACCTTACACATTTTGCATATCAAAGTGCACAATAGAAACAAAGTGAACACCCACACAATGACACAAACACCAATAAATGCCAAGGATTATGGTTTCTAGTAATTTCAGAAATGAAAATCACATAAACAAACACATTTGGAGTCAATGCTATGTTACTCAGTCGAAGCAGCTATTACCTACAATATTGATAGTTAATTTCTCTCTCATCTAGGACAGTAGCGATAGAAACTAATCCCCTCCTCTATTTTGAATTTCCCTATTTATTGCCTTCCTGGATTGGTCTAATCTTCTTGTAGAAGCTCCTCAAGAATTCATGGTAGTTTGCTTCTTCCTCAGGTATTACTTGCAACGTCTTCAACTCCTTGCACCACCGGGACTACCTCAACTACTTCCATAACTACTCATTTTTCCACGACTACATCTATTATGGCTCTATCACAGTTAAACTTGTTGATTGTATCAAGTTTTGATCATCGATTGACTTCTTTATCAACTACAACTATTTTGTGCCTTGCTTTTCCTCCTCGTAGACATATCCTATGGCCTCTTTTCTCTGAAACTTACTTGTATCTCGACGAATTCCTCCCCTAGTTGACCATTCATCTTTCTCATCTTCAACCATATTTGTCAGGTGTTGAGATGCCCCTGCATCAGTGTTCCTCCTGAATACCTACATTCATTTGCATAAAAAATATCCTAGTTGAGGATGATCCTGCGGATGATAGTACTCTCATGTGGAGAGTGCTCCTGCATTCATTTGTAGATGAGATCTGGCATTTAGTTGTGGATGAATGTATCCTAGCATTCACATTCTGAGGATGATCCTATGGATAAGAACACTCTCTTGTTGAGAGTCGTCCTAGCACTTACAAGTTGAGGATGGTCCTGTAGATGATTGTAATATCTTGATGAGAGTGGTCCTACATTCATTTGTGGATGAGATCATGCATTCAATTGCAGACGATGATGTTCCATCATAGTGTTGGAATAATCATAGGTATTGCAATCATATGAAAACCGATCAGATTGTGATATGGTTGTCATTGATGGAAAAACATATAATATGATCCTTATAAGAAGAGGACTCAGACGAATAAGCAAAATACTTAGAATAATTGATGGTTTGTACAAAGTTTCGATGGTCAAAAGTAAACCCGCAAAGTTTGAAATAAAATTTGATGAACAGATCCAACGGTCAGGAGTGAACCCACAAAGAAATCAATGGTTCAGTATAAAAGAGCAAGGTAGAAAGCGGAAGGAAAAATACGGAAGACCAGAAATCAAAGTCTAAAATAATATGAGTTTCCACATCCCAGAGCCTTCTAGAAGAATGTGGAATGTGGGAAGCGGAAGGAGGAATGTGGAATATGAGGAATCAAATTCTAAAATAATATTGGTTTCCGCAACTCGGAGTCCACCATCAGAATGCAGAAGCTGGAAAGCAGACGGTGGAAAGAGGAAGGCAGAATGCAGAAGATGAGAATTTAATGTCTAAGGTAATATGGGTTTCCGCAACCCGGTGTCCGCCAACATAATGTGGAAGTTGAAAGAGGAAGGTGGAAGGAGTCTTGTGGAATATGGTTTTTCACAACTAGAGTTCACCCTGCAGAATACAAAAAGCAGAAGGCGAAATGCAAAAATTGTGGAAGCTGTTTAAACAAATTTTGAAAAACGAGATCCACAATATACCTCTGATCTAAGATTGACGATAAAGAAATGGTGCACAAGAAATTGATGGCATGGAAGGAGTTTGCAGAAAAGGATGTGTAGAAGTAGGTTTTTGTTAAGTCCTATTTCAGATCAATGGCCAGTAGAGAGGTCGCACGAAATTGATGGTGCGAAAGGATTTTGCGCAAAAGGATCTGTGGAAGCAGGTGTTTGTTAAGTTCTACCTCACATCAACAGTTAGTAGAGAGGCCGCAAAAAATTGACGCCACAGAAGAATTCATGCAAAAAGAATCCTACGAAACTAGAACTGCCAAAACTTTGATTTGCCAAGAAAATGGAAAATTGTGAAGATGCGTTGCAGAAACTTATGATTACACATCGATTGGATTCCTTGTATGTCATAAGGGATCAAATGGTTTTGATCTGTTATGAAGATTAAAATTCATGCATACGAACAAGTGATTGATAAATATCAGAGGATGCATGTGAAGAGTTGTTAGTGTGCTCTCTATAGGCAGAGAACTGGTGCATGGATTGTCGTCAAAGTGGGGATTGAAGAATGAAAGAGGGCTCTAAGTTATTTCAAGAATATCTAGAACAAAGACAATGAGGGGAACTAAGGTGCATAAGAAAATCCAGAAGTAGATTAGAAAAAAGTTGGTATGCATTGTTATATCTATTTTTCTACATATTGTAATGAACATGTTTAAATCTAAGGAACAAGGGTGGTAGGGTGGTGTTAGGAAAAAACATGTTGTCTTCTCTATACAAGTTGAATCTTGTACAAGTGTAAGTTGGTTCTTCCACCCAGATGTAGCTAGAGAATGTTATTTTAGTGGGTGCTAGAAAAACATGAGGGTTGGTGCTCTCCACAAGAAGGAATTTGTAAACAGAGGTTGCAACCTCATTTGAGTAGGTGATCAAATAAAGATGAATATTTGTCTATCTCTATCATGTGTGTGTGACTAATGATCATCATTCCTTATGTTATACTTGCTCCATTATCATAACTGTAAATCTGTAATGAGTAATAATGTTTTAACTATTGAAAATGGTTTAAGCTTTAGAAATAACTAATTCACCCCCTCCCCCCTCCTCTCAGTTATTTGAATAATTTAAACAATTGGTATTAGAGCGGGTTCCTTCTATTTAAAGGTATATCTCAAAGATTAAACATGGCAAGTTATGAAGGGACTTCATCCAATAAGGTTCCTCTGTTTGATGGAACAATTTTTGCCTTTTGGAAGGTTATATTAAGAACCTATATAATCTCCTCAGGTGTTGATGTTTGGGAGGTAGTGTAATGTCCCCTTTTTGTAATTTTTTTAAAATGCCCCAATTTTTTTTCACAATTTTGGCTCTTGACTAGTTTTGATATCTAGACCTCGAAATTTACCCAAATGCTTCAAAATTTTCTCTGAAGGTACATGACTGATAATATAAATTAAATATGATGCTAATTTATGTTCATTTACCTTCCAATTACTTCTGCAAACTTGTTTAATGTTCTATTCAAAGTAGGAGTCTTTACTAGCAAATTGGGGCTCCAATACCCCTTGGGTAATTGTCGGAAATGGCTTCACAAATGATCCCAAAGTCACTTGAATTTCTGAAAATATGCTGGGTATGTGTAAGGGACCTTTTCAAAGTCTCATATGCATCATGGTTCAGTTTATACATGTTAGGATATTTAGACACTTAGGATTTAGTTAAGATCCACTTGTGTAATATATCCATTAGGTAAACATGTGTTTCTTTAGTATGCATTAGTATGCATTTGTAAATATTCTAATCCGACGGTCACGATATGTTCTAGACATAGAGTGATCCGATAGTTCAACATCTCTTAGATCATACCTACCATTGATCTGTGGCTTAACACCCAATTGGCCTATGATCTCTATTTAAAGAGCATAGAGGGTCCTTGGCTAGTTGATCGATTATGAAAAGCTCATGTAACTTTCTTTCTTTTGCATAATAAATTGCTCAAAGTAGCTATTTGGCTGGGGCCGTGGACTGTTTCCCTCTCAAGGGTTTTAACCACGTGACAAAAATTGGTGTATTGATCTGTGCTCTGTTTGTGTGAAGTGGTTGTTCTTGGTGTTCAGTCCTTTGGAAGTACCCTGTATACCCTAACATGGTATCAGAGCTTTTATGAAGAGCCGCTCTCGGTTTTGATCAAGATCTGGAACCGGTGTTGTTGAAACTTTGAAAGGGTTTCTGGTTTTGGATTTTTTGTGCATTTGTGGCCTGTGGGAGCTGTTCCATTACATCCAGAGCATCGTTTCTATTTGGAAATAGTTTTCGTTTCATCGAAAACCGTTTCCCTTTGTTCCAGAAACACCCATTTCGGCAAATCTGAAGGTATAATGTTACAGTAACGGATTTGTTTTTTTTTTTTTTAAATCTCTCATATTTTATCAGTCTTATTATTAAATATTTTTGTTTTAGTCTCGGACAATTTCCTTCCCTGGCTGCGTATGCTCTTTGCTATGCAACTTGTGCGATCGCGGCGAATTAGAAAAAGTGAGGGAAATTTTTTTTTTCTTGTCTTCTCGGCTACGTATGCTCTTTGCCATGCACCTTGTGCGATCACGGCAAATAAGAAACAACGAGAAAACTTGAAAACGTAGACTTTTCGGATAAGTTAACCAAGATCTAACCCCATTGTGTGGAAAAAAATTTTTTTGTTTTTTGTTTTTTGTTTTTTTGTGATTTGCAGGAAAAGAAAGCAAGTACGGAAACCGAGAGAGAAGAGTAAAAAAAAAAATCCCCCTTTCTCTTTCCATACTTTTACGTACCTTTTAAACTTAGCTCACTTGGTCGAAAGTTGCTTTACACCTTGATAAGTCTTGAGTTCAAATCTTATCAAGCTACTTTTTAGTGCATGCAATTTCTATTTTTAAGTTACTTTATTGTAAAAGTGCATCTCTCATTAATAAAATAAAATAAAAGTGAGTCACTTAAGTCTTTTAATTTATTGCCGCACTATTTAAAAGTACATTATTGTAAAAGTGAACCTCACTTATTCTACAAAAGTGATTCACTTCAAAGCAACTTTATTGTAAAGTGATTGTCAAAGGTTGATCTTTGGAAGAGGGGGGTTCTTTTTTTTAGTTGGTCAAGTTAATATCTGCCACGTCACTATTGGGGACATCTTCAACATTTTCTTTGATCAAGCATAACTTCATCATCCGGAATCTGTTTTAAGTGCCAGTTTTTTTAAAACCACATATTTTTTCAAGCTCTTTGCATCCAGATAGTTAGTTTTTGTTCTTTCAGCCATTATTTTATAGTATGGCCGCCCCTTGTGATATTATACTTATAAGTTCTAACTATTTCTCATGGAAATCTCGTATGGAGGATGTTCTGCGAAGTAGGGGACTTTTCAGGATAACCTCAGGGAAAGAAACAGAACCCACTGATGATGATAAGAAAATTAAATGGGCAAATAGATGTGATGAAGCTTGTGGATTGATTGGGATGCCAATCTCTACTGATTTGCGATTCCACATATATGGCATTGATGAACCTGATAAAGCTTGGGAAAAGTTGGAATCTGTGTTTGGTAAACACAATGAAATTCGGGGTCATCAACTTGAGAATGAGTTTCTTTCCTTGAATCCAAATGTTTTTTCTTGCATTCAAGACTATTTATCTAAGTATAAAACTCTTAGACTATTATGTGCAAAATGCAAGATTAAGAAAGAAGACAAACAATGTATTTATCATATTCTTTCCAAACTTGGAATTGCATATTCTGTTTTTGTATCTACATTCTATTCCATGAAAGAATCCTTGACTGCAGCCAGCTATGTAGAGCCTAGCCTTGAATCCTTTTGTGATTCCTTAATTAGAGAGCAAGATAAGCTTATTCAGCTTGGAATAATTAACAATGCAGATACATTTGGGAAAGCCTTATTGTCCCAACAGAAAGAAAAGTCCAAGCCTCCCAAGAAACAGAATTTTCGTAATAATAAGCAAAACAACAAAGGTCCCAAACCCTCTCAGTCAGCTCCTTCTTCAAAAAATGACAAAGGATCCAAGCAAAAAGGAAAGAAGACTGAGCGTCATTGCAATTTTTGTGGGAAAGATAATCATGATGAATCTAAATGTTTTAAGAAGATGGCAGCCTTGGAAGCAGCAATGAAGAAGCACCACATCAGCCTAGATTCGTCTTCAGAATCTAACACTCATGGACATGCACTTTGTGCTTCTGGTTACTCTTATACTGCATCTTCCTCTTCTACTTCAAATGAATGGCTCATTGATTCTGGAGCATCTTATCATATGGCTAAGGATCAAGCCATCTTTTCTACTATGCATGAATGTAACACCAAACAAATATTTGTTGGTGATGATAGATCTCTAAGTGTTGTAGGATCTGGAACAGTTCCAGTAGAAAATGGTCATTTCAGTGATGTACTATGTGTTCCGAAAATTTCCTGCAATTTGTTATCAGTCTATCAAATTACTAATTCAGGTGAAGGTAAAACTGTAATGTTTACAACTCACCAAGTTGTAATCAAGGATTTTAAAAATCCTCAAAATGTCCTTGCTACTGGAACTGTTGATGATATTACAAGGTTGTATAATTTAACAACTTTGGGTCATCACCTTTTCCTTCTGTTTTTGTTGCTCATAGTGATAACTTGAGCAAGCTTTGGCATGAGCGATTTGGTAACTTAAATTATCGCTCATTGCAACAACTATGTAAAGACAATATGGTGACTGGTCTTCCGCTGGTATCTTGCAAGGATGGTGTTTGTTCCGGTTGTGTACTCAGAAAACATCATCGAGACAGTTTTGACAAACATGCCTCTTGACACGCCTCGGTTCCCTTGGAGCTTGTGCATAGTGACTTGTGTGGCCCTCTTCCATCTGCTTCATTTTCTGGTTTCAAATATTTCTTAACTTTCATTGATGACTACTCCAAACGCACTTGGGTTTACTTCTTAAAACTTAAGAACGAAGTATTTAACATATTCTTGGCCTACAAGGCCCTTGTTGAAAAACAATATGGTCATCAAATTATGAAGTTAAGATCTGGCAATGGAGGAGAATATGTTAACAACAAGTTCACTACTTTTTGCACTGAACAAGGAATCCAACAACAACACACTGTTCCATATACACCACAGCAAAATGGTGTAGCTGAATGAAAGAACCGCACTTTAAAAGAAATGGCTAATTGTATGATCCAATCTAAGGGACCAAGTCTTCAATATTGGGTTGAGGCCATAAATTGTGCAAATTACATAGTTAATCGCACACCCACTAAATTTTTATAAGGTATAACACCGGAAGAAGCATGGAGTAAAATTATACTAGATGTAAGTCACTTTCGTGTGTTTGGTTGTGAAGCATGGGCTCACATTCCGGATAAAAACGGAAAGAATTGCAGCCTAAAAGTGAAAAGTGCATATTTGTTGGATATTCTAAAGATGTAAAAGGTTATAGACTTCTTCAGCCACATTCTCATGATATAATCATTAGAAGAGATGTTAAATTTGATGAAAATCTCTTGGCCTGCGAGCCTAACTTGGCGGGTGTGCCATCTTTGGCCTGGGAGCCTGATTCGACGAATGTGCCTTCTTCTTCTTCTTCTTCCAACTTCCTTGACAAGTTTCCAACTACAGTTTTTGATGATGACAGTGAGGATGAAAATCCACCTCCACCTGCTCATGTTCCTCCAATTGCATCAGCACCAATACTTCCTCTATGGGTCCGTTCAACATGTGAAGCAACTGGTGATCTTACAGGTGATCCTAGAGATCAACGTCGAACACATTCTCAGTTTCAGCGAGCCTCTTCTCTTTTGGCTCAAGTTTTTGAGAATCATGATCTAGAAACTTTTGCAGAAGCTTCAGGAAATCCAGATTGGGGTGCCACTATGGATGAAGAATATCGTTCCTTAATGGCGAACGATACTTGGGATCTTGTTCCTCTTCCAAAAGGAAGAAAAATTGTTAGATGTAAATGGGTCTATAGAACTAAGTATGCATCAAATGGAAGTGTTGAAAGACTTAAGGCAAGGTTAGTTTCCAAAGGTTTTTCCCAAGTTGAAGGGATTGACTACAATGAAACCTTTTCCCCTGTAGCAAAAATGAACTCCATCCGCCTTGTTCTTTCCCTTGCAACCTTATATAACTGGGAAGTCCATCAAATGAATGTCAAGTCTGCCTTCTTACATGGTGATTTACATGAGGAAATTTACATGGAACAACCTCCTGGATATGTTCAGAATAACTCTAGCCTTGTTTGTCTCCTTAAGAAATCCTTATATGGCCTTAAGCAAGCTCCTAGAGCTTGGTATGCCAAAATGGATAGCTTTCTCCTTGACACTGGTTTTTCTAGATGCCATTCTGACCCCAATGTCTATACCAAGAAAGTAGGAAACCATCTCATCATACTTGTTCTTTATGTTGATGATCTTATCCTTACTGGTAATGACCCTAACCTTATAACCCATGTGAAATCCAGTCTTAAGCAAAACTTTGAAATGTCATACTTAGGACATTTGCATTATTTTCTTGGTCTCCAAGTCTTGCAAACCAAAGAAGGAATATTTCTTTCCCAGTCTAAGTATGATTGTGACCTTCTTCGTCGCTTCCACATGGAAGATTGTAAACCAGCCCCTTCTCCCTTCTAGTCTGGAGTCAAACTTTCTACCACTTGTACTTCCCCTGAAGTAGATTCCACCTTGTATCGTCAGCTTGTTGGTAGTCTTTTATACTTGACTCATTCCCATCTTTACCTTTCCTTTGCCGTTGGTCGTGTTTCCCGTTATATGCAAACTCCTCATGAAAGTCACTAGAAAGCGGCAAAAAGAATACTTTGATATATTCGAGGTACAATTCAGTTTGGGATTCATTATAGTACAGGGGGAAAACCTTTATTGGTTGGTTTCACTGATTCAGATTGGGCCGGCGATCCTGATGATCGGAATTCTACTGCAGGTTATGTTTTCAGTCTAGGATCTGGACCTATCACATGGGCTTGTAAGAAACAACAAGCTCTTGCTCTTTCTTCAGCAGAAGCAGAATATCGAGCCACAGTTAATGCCAGTCAGGAAGCTTTATGGCTTCGACAGATCCTTTCAGAGTTTGGATTCAAGCAGCAGCAGCCTACTCCACTTTGGTGCGACAATCAAAGTGCCATCAAGCTTGCCAAAGATCTAGTTCTACATCAACGCAACAAACACATTAAGCTACACATGCACTTCATCAGAAATATTGTTCATGATCGTGTTATTGAAGTGCTTTATTGTCCTAGAGATGATCAAGTTGCAGACATCTTCACCAAGTCTCTTACAGAAGCGAAGTTTTCTAAACTTTGGTCTATGTTAGGAGTTCAAGAATGTGTCCTTAAGGGGGGATAGGCTCTAATGCCTCCTTCCTTCTCCTAATAGTGTCACTTTTGTAAATCCTTCAATCCTATCCCAAGTTGTTCTTAAGGGGGGATGTTAGGATATTTAGACACTTAGGAGTTAGTTAAGATCAACTTATGTAATATATCCATTAGGTAAATGTGTGTTTCTTTAGTATGCATTAGTATGCATTTGTAAATATTCTAATCCGACAGTTACGATATGTTCTAGACATAGAGTGATCCAACGGTTCAACTTCTCTTAGATCATACCTACCATTGATCCATGGCTTAACACCCGATTGGTCTATGATCTCTATTTAAAGAGAATAGAGGGTCCTTGGCTAGTTGATAGATTATGAGAAGCTCATGTAAATTTCTTTCTTTTACATAATAAATTGCTCCAAGTAGCTATTTGGCTGGGGCCGTGGACTGTTTCCCTCTCGAGGGTTTTAACCACATGACAAACATTGGTGTATTGATCTGTGATCTATTTGTGTGAAGCGATTTTTCTTGGTGTTCGATCCTTTGAGAGTACCCTATATACCCTAACAATATAGGCTGTTATGACTCTTTCCAAAACAACTCCCAAGTCACAATTTCGACCCTTGGGGAAAATGCACCAAATCTTCTCCCAATGCAATAAAAATGAGTAAAAAGGATTCCAATGCTTAAGTAATGAACATGTGACTTGAAATACACATTAATTAAAGTCCATCCATCATACATTTATCATAGTTACATTCCTCCATTCGAAATAATAAGAATTACCATGGTATATATCAAAATGGAGTGGAAATGATCATTGTTTGCTCATTAAAAGTCATTTCGACATACAAATCTTGGGAATTTCGACTTGAAATTTTTTGAGAATGAATAAAATATAATATTTAACTGATTACAATCAGAAATGGACAATTAAAGGTCTCCCAATTTGAAGTCATCAGCATTACAATGGTTCACAACAAGATAGTGGGGAAATGACACTATTTCTTCATTGTTCAACATTTTTACATGATTATTTTGGGTATTTTGACCCGAGAGTCCTCTGAACATGAAATACAGAGAATATAAATCATAACACAATATAATTGGAATTATAATCTTCCCCAAAGAGATCAATAGCTCACCCAAAGCGCAATCCCTCCATTGGCATGAATATGGTGTGAAAACTGGAAATAGTTGAGAGATAGTGCTGCAATAGAAGAATCCACATGCTTTCCTGTAGCTTACACCTACAAATAAGACTCCACTAAAGCTCCATGAAATTCCTAAGTGGCCTTTCCAAAACCCAACTAGGATGAGAATCTTTCACCCTTGAAATTGGCTTAAGCAAGAAAACTAGTCATCCACTAGCTCTCACAATTCACAAATGAGCAAAAGCTTCTTATTTTTGAGTAATCCTTTGGGATTACATTGTAAATAATAATTCAGTTATTAGTTAGTAATCTCGTTATCTAACTGTAGATAATGGTTTTGATATCCTTTATATGTAACACTCATCTACGTAATAAGATATTGATTTGCTGAGGTTCTTCATGGCTTGTGTCAGTGGTATCAGAGAAAAGGAAGCAAAGCATTGGTGAGAAATACTTGGTGAGAAAGAAGAAGCCCGTGAAGGAGGAGCCAACAAAGGAGCTGTCACCAAGAAATGAAGAAAGGACAGCTTCTTAGTAAAGATTGTGGAAGAAAGACAAAGACTGCACATTAAGAGGAGACTGCACGTAAATTGTTTCGGTAATTCTTTTGAAGAATTATTTTCTTTTTTTTAAAAAGAAAAATAAAAAGGAAGAGAGCCACCATCTCTATTTTTTTGCAATGGTTTCTTTAAATTAATTATCAAATCTTTGGGGAGTTCTTTTCAGAAAATAAAAGTTTTTAAACAACCATTTATATTTGAGTACAAGGTTTTTTAAATTGAAATATTATAACAAGATTTTAAATAACATTGGCTAAAAGGAAACGAATATATCAGACTGTATTTTGTACACAAAAATTTACTACACAGTAAATTTCAATGAATTCTTTAATTTCAATTGTTGGAGTTATTTTATCTGGAAAAGAAAATTATTAGGAATGGTTTTGTAAAGTTAAAAATACCCTTATTTTTAATGATATGTGGGATGAAATTTTTGAAAATGAGAATTTAGAAGATAAGGAAGATGGAGAAACAATAAATGAAGTGGATAAAAGTGCACCGGTACCACCTACTAATGCCAAAGAGTTAGCATTATGGAAAAGCAAGGACAAGAAGGCTTATGCCTTGATTATTGCCTCTTTAAGTGAAGAAGTAAGTAGACATTTAGTTTCTAGCAAAAGTGCTTGGGAAGCCTTATAGAAACTAAAAGATTTGTATGATTCACATTCTGAGCTTGAAATCACAGAACTATTGATGAAATTATTTAACTTAGACTTAAAAGATAATGATCCAATGAAACTTGCTTCTAAAATTAGAGCCATTTTCCATGATATTGATGCAACTGGTGTAAAAGTTGACATTCAACTGACTGCATTTATTAAAGATCTATATCCTACCTATACTTATTATTTAGAATCACTTCAAGCTAGTGGCCAAATGAAAGCTATGACCTTTGAAACACTTGTTTAGAAAATTGCAGAAAGAGAGAAAGCATTTGGGAAGGACTCTAAACCCAATGAAGAAACTTTGTGTCTTACATAGAAAGGAAACAAATCAAAAGCAGAATTTGCAAAGGATGAAAATAGAAGCAGAGGTCGAGGTAGAGGACAAAGAGGACAATACACAGGAAGGGGGGGAAGATTTAATCAAGGAGAGAAACAATGTTATAGATGTGAAAAAACTGGTCATACTGCCAGTTATTGTAGAACTTCTTGGGATAAAATTGTTAACAAGAAAGAGTAAGTACAAGATAAAGGAAATGATAAAGGTAACCCTCCTAAATCTGCACATTATGTTGTTGCACATTGTAATCTAGGAATTGAAGAAGCTTTCAGTACTTCATTTTCATGGAATGATACTTGGTTATTTTATACTGGAGCCACGTGTCATATGACATTTAGAAAAGACTTCTTTGAAACATTTAGTGATCAAATTGATGGGGTAGTACATTTGGCAGATAAGTCTCAGTTAAAACCTTCAAGAATTTGTTCTATTAGATTGAACTTATCAGGACTTGCCGATTATATACTTTCTGGCATTCTTTATGTTCCGCAATTGAAGAGAAATATAATAACTCTTGTGCAAATTAGACAACAAAATCACTCGATACATATGTTTGATGGTATCATTGAAATTATAAGAGCTTATGATAATGTGGTTGTAATGAATGGGTGGAAGATAACAAACTTTTAAAGTTGAATGGTACATCATCCAATTCACATAATTCTACAAATTTGGTTCAGCATAATGGTAATTTATCTTCCAGCTTATTATGGCATGCTAGATTTGGTCATATTAGTTATGACAGTCTTAGGATTATGAAATAGAAAGGAGTTCAAGGGCTTCCTACTATTCCAAGACAACTTTCCCCATGTGATGCTTGTATCTTAGGAAAGCACAGTAAACAACCTTTTAATGATTCTATGTTTCGAGGTTCAAGAAAGCTTGGTCTTGTTCACTCAGATTTATGTGGGCCCATGCCCATTCCATCAGCAAATGGTAACAAATATGTCATGAATTTCATTGATGAATTTATGAGGATGTGTTGGGTTTATTTATTAAAAGCAAAATCTCAAGCTTTTGATACATTCAGAAATTTTCACTTATGGATTAAAAATGAAGCTCAACTCAATATTGGAACCCTTCTAACTGATAATGGTGGTGAATATACATCTCAAGAGTTTGAAAAATATTTGCAGGAGAATGGTATTAAACATCAAACAACTGTTCCTTATAATCCACAACAAAATGGTGTGGCAAAACGTATGAATAGGACACTCTTGAATATGGTAAGATCAATGATGTTTTCTAAAAATGTCAAGTTAATGTTTTGGGGAGAGGCAATTCTTTGTGCTATCTACATTAATAATAGATGTCCTTCTGCTACACTACAAAACGAAACACCTTATGAAATGTGGAATGATCATCTTCCAGCTGTCAAGCATTTTAGAATTTTTGGTTCCACATGTTATGCTTTGATTCCTGAGCAACAAAGACATAAATTGGGAGCAAGAAGTCGGAAGTGTATTTTTTTGGGATATTCTAATACTTATAAAGCTTATAGGTTGTATGATGAAGATAACATGAAGTTTATTGTTTCTAGAGATGTTATATTTCTTGAGTTTGAGAAAGATGCACTCACTATTGATAAACAACTTGCTTATCTTGATAGATTTCATTCTAAAAAAATTCTATCATGAAATGGATAATGAACTTCCAAATATTGAAGGGGGGATTCATGTTCTAAGTCAAGTTTTGGAATTTCCTTCTAATGCACAAGTTGATGAAATAGAAGATGAGACATTTGATGATATTGTTAATGGAATGGATAAACTAAGTATCATGGATAATGTAAAACCTGCTCTTAAAGAAGAAATAGAGAAAACACCACAACAGGAAGAAGTCATAGATCAATACGGACTAAGACATTTCCTAAAAGGTATGATGATTTTGTAACATTAGATTGTGAATTAAAATTTCATGCATTTGATGAACCTGGATCTTTTCAAGAAGTAGTAAATAGTGATGTATGGAAAAGTGCAATGCAAATAGAGTATGATGCTCTCATAAAAAATGGAACTTGGAGGTTGGTGAACCCTCCAATTGGAACAAAACCGATTGGATGCAAGTGGATATATAAAAATAAGTATAAAGTAGATGGTTCACTTGAAAAACACAAAGAGAGACTTGTAGTAAAAGGGTATGCACAGAAAGAAGGTGTTGATTACACAGAAACATTTGCTCCTACAGCTAAATGGGGCACCATTCGAACTTTGTTTTCATTAACAGCACAAAAAGGATGGAAGATACATTACATGGATGTTAAAACTGCATTTTTGAATAGAGACTTAAAATAAGATGTGTATATGGATCAGCCTAAAGGGTTTGCTATCAAAGTTCAAGAACATAAGGTATGCAAATTAGTCAAATCTTTATATGGTTTAAAGCAAGCACCCCGAGCTTGGTATGAAAAATTAATTGAGCATCTTCTCAAATTGAATTATAAGCACTTCAATCTAGATGATGCAACTTTATTTGTCAATAAAGTTGGAAGATCGGTTGTATATCTAGTTGTCTATGTGGATGATTTGCTAATCATAGGAAATAATGACGATTAAATAGTATCTATCAAAAGAGAGTTGAAAAAAGTTTTTGATATGACAAATTTGGGATTATTACATTATTATTTAGGAATAGAAGTAGGTAAAAAACCAAAGCACATTTTCATTTCTCAGAAAAAATATGTTGGAGAGTTATTAAAAAAATTTGGTATGCAGGATTGTAATCCTGTTTCAACACCAATGGAGTAGAATCTAAATCTTAATTCAAATGAAGGTAGCACATTTGAAGATCCAACAAAGTACAGGAAACTTGTTGGAAGTTTAATTTATCTTACTACTACTCGTCTTGGCATAACTTTTGCCGTAAGAATACTTTCCAGGTTTATACATCATCCCTGTGAAGGTCATTGGAATGCAGCAAAGCGAGTGCTCAAATATTTAGAAGGCACTCAATCTTATGGCATCAAATATTCTAAAGTTTCAGACTTTCATCTCATTGGTTATTCAGATTCAGATTTTGATGGAGATAAAGAGCATGGGGTCTCTACTTCAGGTTATTTGTTGAAACTTGGATTGGAAGCTATCACATGGAGATCACGAAAGAAATCTATTCCTACTAATTCTACAACTGAAGCCGAATATGTTGCAGTAGCTCAAGCCACAAAAAAATCATTTGGCTTCGTAAAATACTTGAAGATTTGCAAGAGAAACAAGTGACTTCAATGCCTCTCTTTGTTGACAACACTTTTGCAATTCAATTGGCCAAGAATCCAAAATTCCATGATCAAACCAAACATATCAACACCAAATATCACTTGATTCGTTATCATGTTGAGGCCAAAACCATTCATCTGACACATTGTCCTACTTCTGAGCAAATTGCATATATTTTTACTAAGATATTGATTTGCTGAGGTTCTTCATGGCCTGTGTCACTTCTCATGGTTGATCCTTGTATTTTATAAACATTATTAGTATTCTAAGGTTCCAAATCCATCCATAAACCAATTCCATGTCATATTGGTATGGCTGCTCATGCTATGCCATGTGGCCTCTCTCTTCACCTTCCCTCTTCTCCCAAATTTGAGTAGGAGCCTCTTGGCCTTCTCCAACTCACAAATTCGACCTATAAGATGCTCTATTCAGTCCTGACATGTCAGTATGTCAGTATTCTAGCCTTCAGATCTGACTTGTTTCATAACTGTCATAGAATCTCCATCATTGGTGTCATAGATATCATAAATGTAAGGAGAATCTAGCCAAGTGTCCATGAAACTTCCATTTGGCTCTTCCTCTCCCATGTAAGTTACAATTCATCCCAAATTAGACCTATTAAGTATATAGATAAGTATATTAACCTTATAATCCATCCAAAAACATTAATCTTCCCATATATTCTAATTTGCAAGAGAAAGATACCATTTAACATAGGAATTCTAGCTAGTGTGGGTACCATAGTCTCCATGTGTCTTCATGCTCCATTGCCACTTCCATTTTCTCTTGTATTTACTTAATAATATCAATTATTAAATATTTATCCCCTTCTAATGTATAAACATCATTTATTATCCCCCTTATTCCAAATCTCAAAGCTTCCACCCCCAACCTTGGAAACTAGTGATTTTCCTCCTTGGAAATTATTTGAATTTTAGCATCCCTTTGACAACTCTCATGAATATGGAAAATGTGATTTGGCCATTGTGACACAATTCAAAATTTGGGACATTACAAATCCTCCCTTCCCAATATTGCTTGTCCTCAAGCAATTTCAAACATGGTTGTTGAAGAGCCTACTTCCTGTATGATTGTTTGAAGTTGCCACTAAGCTGGCCACCTTGAGTCTTTGATATTTCATGAAGATTTCAGAGAGGAACCACCATGATTTCTACTGCAATACTCTGATTAACATCACCTTATTAAATGGGGAATCCATCTCCCATACTGCTTTTTTCCCAAATAATTTGAAATCAATGGGACTAAAAAATATCCCAGGGTCCCATTTCTTGCATTGTAGTCCAACAATTAAGAGTTCTCTCCAATCCATACCATTTGGAAAGAGAATTCATGGATCCCATTTTCTTGTATTCATTCTTCCAAACATCATGACTGCATAATATGTATCATCAAAGTATATAAAAACATAATATTAATGTACATCAAGGAGGTGCCTCACCAAGAAATCATGAAAGTGGTTATACCTCCTAGTGAGTAGACTACCATTTTCCAAGTGCATACATGCTTCAAGTGACCAATCAAATCTGCTCCAATGACATAGGTGAGGATCCCATGTCCTATAATTCTGCTCCCAAAGAATGTAATATGCATCAAATGACTCAAATGAACATCATAGGTGCACCCATGTAGATGTGTATAATCATAATGTAAACAAGGATGCTACTGAATTGTAAATAATATTGTTCTCTAATAATTCCATCATCAAAAGGAGAAATAGAATTTCCATGCTCTTCATGTGGCACCATAAAAAAGAAATCTTTCACCCATACTTCATTAGGATGACTGCTGCAAAATTTAGAAGTGTAGGATGTAGGAGAAAGAACCAACTCACCCAAATGATCAGTAAGTGAAAAAATTTCATAATGTGAAGTATCCATAGGGTTAGGATTATTCACCTCCCTATAAAATGCAAAAATTTCCTCATGGGTTGGTTCCAAGGTGGTGGAATTATGCACTTCTTCAAAAATTGTGTAACCATTTTCAAGAGGCAACTCAAGTTCCTCTTCCACCATTACTAGTGATTGGATATCATCACTATAATATTCAAGCACATCAAGAACCTGAAATATTTCATGTTTATCATGATCCATCATGTCATGAGAATCCTCCAAGCAATCTACCTTATGAAAATCTGAAACATCGGAGGAAAAACAAGTGTCTTGCAACTTTTCAAGAAGTTGCTCATTTTGAGTTGTGAGCTTATAAATAAATTCATTATTCATAAAGTAGGATTCACGCAACCATTCAATAAGCTCAATGACATTTTTTCTATCAAAAATCAAAGACATGAAATTACCTTTGATGTTGCACATTTCTCTTTGGATCTTCTCCATGTCTTCAAGGAAGGATGGATCCTCCAAGGAAGTAGCTCTCCAACAAGAATTTGATACCAATGCTTGAGTGTCATGGAGTATGATAAGGGCATATTGGATCTTCTTTTCATTCATCTTTAAGGACCTTCAATAAAATTATGCTCTTTCAAATGAACCTCCTCATCTTCTTCCTTGTTTCTTGGACCAACTTCATGAAGCTCAAGTGGTGATGGGGAAGTTGATCTTGTTTCTTCTTCAACTGCTACAAGGTATTCATTTTCATGTTTAATGGAATTTTGGCTTGTAGAAACATTTTAAAATATGATCTATATGTCACCAACATAGAGTTGTGAGCACCCATCAGTAGGTACTCCTTCATAGTTCAAGCATCCATCAGTAGATGCTCTTTGTTTCATTTTCAAGGTAGCATGTGTCTCAAACTTATCTTCAGTATTTTCAATAAAAACTTCTTCATACTCATGTGATGTCTTTTCATATTTTTCAGAGTCACTTGGGAGTGAATTTTGATCATGTTCATGTACTTCTTCTTCTACTCCACCTATTTCAGAACTAGGTGGTTCATGGGTCTCCTCCTTTTGCTCCTTCAAACAAGTTGATGCATTTTTCTCCTTGGTTTTCTTAAATTCAATATATGTTATCCAACTTTGGATAGCCAAAAATTTGAACCCTTTCATAATATTATTTTTCATGTCTTCAAAGATAGGTTCCATGCTTTTTATTATCTCATCACCATCATATGAGGTTCCTCTTTTATCCCTAGTCATTGTTTCCTCTTCAACAAAAGCACTTTTGGTTTCAATATATAATGGCGGTCACTAAATTATTGTAATAATAAATATCAGACCACATCAGGTGCCAAGATCATGCTTTTATACCACTGTAATGTCCCCTTTTTTTAATTTTTTAAAAATGCCCAATTTTCCAATTTTTTTTCACAATTTTGGCTTTTGACTAGTTTTGATGTCTAGACCTCCAAATTTACCCAACTGCTTCCAAATTTTCTCTGAAGGTACATGAATGATAATATAAATTAAATATTATACTAATGTATGTTATTTTACCTCCCAATTAATTCTACAAACTTGTTTAATTTTCTGTTCAAAGTAGGAGTCTTTACTAGCAAATTGGGGCTCCAATTCCCCCTGGGTAATTGCCGGAAATGGCTTCACAAATGATCCCAAAGTCACTTGAATTTATGAACATATTATGGGTATGTGTAAGGGACCTTTTAAAATTCTCATATGAATCATTTTTCAGTTTATATAGGCTGTTATGACTCTTTACAAAACAACTCCCAAGTCACAATTTCGACCCTTGGGGAAAATGCACCAAATCTTCTCCCAATGCAATAAAAATGAGTAAAATGGATTCCAATGATTAAGTAATGAACATGAAAATTGAAATACACATTAATTACATTCCATACATCATATATTTATCATATATACATTCCTCCATTCGAAATAATAAGCATTACCATGGCATATATCAAAATGGAGTGGAAATGGTCATTGTTTGCTCATTAAAAGTCATTTTGACATACAAATGTTGGGAATTTTGACTTGAAACTTTTTTATAATGAATAAAATATAATATTTAAATGAATACAATCATAAATGGACAATTAAAGGCTCTCCCCATTTGAAATCATCAGCATTACAATGGTTCACAACAAGATAGTGGGGAAATGACACTATTTTTTCATTGTTCAACATTTTTACATGAATTACTTTGGGTATTTCGACCTGAGATTATTATAAACATGAAATAAATATAATATAAATCATAACACAATATAATTGGCATTATAATATTCCCAAAAGATATCAATATCTCACCCAAAGCGCAATCCCTCCATTGGCATGAATATGGTGTGAAAACTGGAAATAGTTGAGAGATAGTGCTGCAATAGAAGAATAAACATGATTTCATGTAGCTTAAACCTATAAATAATAATCCACTAAAGCTCCATGAAAGGCCTGAGTGGCCTTTCCAAACACCAACTAGGATGGGAATCTTTCACCCTCGAAATTGGCTTAAGCAAGAAAACTAGTAATCCACTAGCTCTCACAATTCACAAATGACAATTTCACAAATGAGAAAAAGCTTCTTCTCATGGCTGAACCCTGTATTTTATAAACATTATTAGTCTTCTAAGGTTCCAAATCCAAGTTGAATTGGTGTGGCTGCTCATGCTATGCCATGTGGTCTCTCTCTTCACCTTCCCTCTTCTCCCAAATTTGAGTAGGAGCCTCTTGGCCTTCTCCAAATCTAGAATTAGACCTCTAAAATGCTCTATTCAGTCCTGACATGTTGGTATGTTAGTATGTCAGCCTTTATATCTGACTTGTGTCATAATTTTCATAGAATCTCCATCATTGGTGTCATATATATCATAAATGTAAGGGGAATCTAGCCGAGTGTCCATGAAACTCCCATTTGGCTCTTCCTCTCCCTTGTAAGTTACAATTCATCCCAAATTAGAACTATTAAGTATATGGATAAGTATATAAACCTTATAATCCATCCAAAAACATTATGCTTCCCATATATTCGAATTTGCAAGAGAAAAGATACCATTTAACATAGGAATTCTAGCTAGTGTGGGCCCCATAGTCTCCGTGTGTCTTCATGCTCCATTGCCACTTCCATTTTCTCTTGTATTTATTTAATAATATCAATTATTAAATATTTATCCCCTTCTAATGTATAAACATCATTTATTATCCCCCTTATTCCAAATCTCAAAGCTTCCACCCCCAACCTAGGAAACTAGTGATTTTCCTCCTTGGCAATTATTTGACTTTTAGCATCCCTTAGACAACTCTCATGAATGTGGAAAATATGATTTGGCCATTGTGACCCAATTCAAAATTTGGGACATTACATGTAGTAGACACTGGCTATGTAAATCCAGTTGTGCTATCCTCTAGAGATGATAAGTTGGAGTTTAGTTTTAATGAAAAAACAATGAACACTATCATGAGTGGTCTTGCAAAGTCTGAGTTTGTTAAGGTGATGCATCTTGAATATGTGACAGAGATGTAGGATAAAATTTTAAGCAGTTATGAAGGAAATGAGAAAGTAAAGGATTCCAAACTATAGACATATAGAATAAAATTTGAACAACAAAAGATGATTGAGGATGAGAATGTTAGTAAATATTTTTTAAGAGTTGAAGACACTGTGAATGATATGAGGGGTCTCGGTGAAAATATTGATGAAGCATCCTTAGTTCATAAAATTTTAATATCTTTTCCTGAAAGATTTAATCCCAAAGTTTCTGCAATAGAAGAATTAAGTGATCTTAAAACTCTGCCTATTGACAAACTCCTAGGTACTCTGAAAACCTATGAAATGAGGATTGGTAAAGATAAATCCACCACTAGAGAAGCATCCTTTAAAGCAGATAAGAACACTAATTCTGAAATGTATGTGACCGAGGAAATTTTTTTAAGGAGGCTAAATAAAGGATTAGGTAAATACAAAGGAAAGATGCCCTTTAAATGTTTTAACTGTGGTAAAATAGGCAATTTTGCATCTAAATGTCCCCACAAGCAAAAGAGTCATGCTTCTAATGATGAAGAAAACTATACATTCAATCAATACAATAAAGAGGATAAATATAAAAAAGAAAATCTTGTGTGTAAATGATGTTGATTCTTCACAAGAAAAAGACAATGATTCATCTTGTGAAGAAGAATTGAATAACTTTATGCTTATGGGCATAGAATATTTTGGAAATGAATATTTAGGAAGTGACCTAAATGATGAAGAAGCTATGGTTGATATGGAAGGTGAACTAATCAGTGCTTTGGAGGAGATTGACAAACTCAGACTAAAGAAGAGGAAACACAAACAATTAGTGATGTAGTATGAAAAGAATGGTAAAGAACTAAATGAAGATATTTCCCTGTTAAAATTGGAATTAGAAGAGGTAAAGAAAATAGAAGATATACTAAAACAATAATTAACAGAAGGGAAAAAGAGATGTGAAACTTTGGAAGAAGAAGTAGTGACAGCTAGGAAAGAATTGGAGAAATTTCAAGCTCTATATCACCAAAATCTGTCAAGTATTAAAGCTTTAGAAGAACTAAACAACATTCTGAGTAAGAAAAGGTCCCCATGGTTAAAAACAAGTCTTGTTTATGAAGAAGGGTCAAGAAGCAAACAATCAGAATGTGAACATATTGTGCAAACAAAAGGAAATGAAACAAGTACTAGAATCAGAAATTTAGATCAAAATTATCAACCAATGATTTCTCAGAAACAAAGTCAACAAAAGGGAAGACAACCAAGATTCAGGGACCAAAGTTTTTTTCATGGTTACTGTTATTGTTGTTCTAATTTTAGCCACAAAGTTGCAAACTGTGCATTTAATTTTAGAAATATGCAATCAAAGAACAGTCAATTTCTGCAACATAGAACAAGATAGTCAACAAGCTAAACATGAATTGCATACAACTCAAATAATAACCCATGATAGATATAATAACTCTTTTGATCTACTATACAATGGGCCAGAATGTTATGTTTGTCTTAATTTTGGACACAAGGATTCAAACTATCATCTGAAGAATTACAAAACATATCCAAGAGTGAATTGCTCTGCTGAAAGTGCTAAAGTTTGGAAGAATAAAGAAAATAACAAATGTGGCTTAGTGATTTCTGCTCAAAGGAAAAAGGGCCTCTAGTATATTTATGGTGGATGTTCCAAACACATGACTGGTGATAAAAGTAAGTTTATGTTTATAAGTGAAAATAAATCAGGAAATGTAACTTTTGGAAATGTTGCTCCAGGGAAAATCAAAGGAAAAGGAATGGTGAAGTTGAGTAATGGAAAAGGGAAAGCCCAAGATGTGTTGTTTGTAGATGGAATAAAACATAATCTTCTTAGTGTCAGTTAGGTTTGTGACAGAGGATGTGAATTTATTTTCACCTCTAAAGATTCCAAGATAAAATATGTACCCTCGGGAAAGTTGGTTGCAAAAGGCATAAGAACGGAAAACAATGTCCATGTCTTGAAAGAAGGAAAAGAAGAATGTCATCTAAGCAAGTATGATGAAAGATGGCTTTGGAATAGGATACTTGGACATTTAAAATTTGATCATATAATCAAGCTTGTGAACAATGGGGCAGTAAAATATCTTCCAAAAATATCGAACCCATATGACTATGTTTGTAAAGCTTGTCAAACGGGAAAATTGACTCGCACAAAGTTTAAATCCAAGAAATTCACATCAACATACAAACCACTTTAGTTAGTACATATGTATTTGTGTGGACCATCAAGAAAGGAAGGCACAATAATAGAAAGATATTTTATGTTGGCCATTGATGATTATTCTAGACTCACATGGGTTTCTTTTCTGAAAGAAAAATATGAAGCACTTGAAAAGTTCAAAATTTTCAAGGCTCTAACTGAAAATGAAACAGGAAAGAGACTGAAGGCAATAAGATATGATAGAGGAGGAGAGTTCAGTTCAAGATACTTCAAATAGTTTTGTGATAAACATGGAATTAAAAGAGAATACATTATTTTAGGGACTCCACAGAAGAATGGAGTAGTTGAGATACATAATAGGTCAGTACAACAGATGGAAATATCAATTATGAATGAAAGGAATGTTTCTCAGACATACTAGGTAGGGGAAATTGACATAGCTGTCCATATTCTTAACAAAGCTCACTTAGGGCCAAATACTGATAAGACTCCTTATGAACTATGGTTTGGAATACTTTCTTCTATCAAACACTTTAAAGTATTTGAAAGTAAATGTTATATTAAAAATAATGATGAACATCTTATCAAATATGATGACAGGGATGATGAAGGTATATTCTTAGGATATGTTGCAAACAATAAAGGATACACTTGTTATAATACGAGGCTGCATAAATTGGTTGATTGTATTGACATTAAAATCGATGAAGGAATCCCTATAAAAGATATTTGAATAAGTAGTTTTGAACCAAATACAAAAGCTACAGTTGGAGATAAGGAAGAAAAGGTCCAAGAATTAGAAAAAGAAGATTCAAAGTCAGATGATGAAAGTGAAAACACTCAAGCAAATTCAAGACAACAGACAAAAACTAAACCACCTTCCAGAATCATTTAGAAGAATCATCCTGAAAATCAAATAATTGGTGACAAGGATAAAGGAGTCCAGACAAGAAGGAAGTTGATTAAAGCTTTAGAACAATCTCATATTTCTTTCCTATCTATGATGGAACCTAAGAATTTTGAAGAAGCTAATGAGGATGAAGATTGGATTAAGCCATGAATGAAGAGCTTAATTAGATTGAGAAGAATAATACTTGGGAGTTGGTTCCTAGACATGCATATAAAAATGTAATAGGATCAAAGTGGGTGTTTAAAAACAAGATGAATGAACAAGGAAAAATTGTGAGGAATAAATACCGATTGCTCTATAAGGGGCATGCACAAATTAAGGGATGGGATTTTGATGAAACTTTTGCACCAGTGGCGAGAGTGGAAGCTGTCAGAATGTTTGTTTCCTTTTCCAGTCATAAGAACTTCAAAGTGTATCAAATGGATGTTAATTCAACTTTTCTCAATGGATATATAGAAGAAGAAGTCTATATAGAGAAACCTGAAGGGTTCCAACTGACAGATATTCCTGACAATGTCTGAAAACTGAAGAAGGATCTATATGGATTGAAACAAGCACCAAGAGCCCAGTATTATAAACTGGATAAATCTCTATAGGACAAAGGATTCAAGAAAGATATTGTTGACAGTAACTTGTATATCAAAATTGACGGTGATAATCTATTAGTTGTTTTTGTGTATGTGGATGACATTACTTTTGGATGCATTAATGATTATTTTCTTCAGTGGTTTTCTAATTCCATGTAATCTGAGTTTGAGATGTCAATGATAGGAGAATTGTCATTATTACTTGGTCTTCTAATTATTCAAATTTCTGAAGGTTTATTTCTCTCCCAAGAGAAGTATTTGAAGGATATGTTGAAGAGATTTAAGATGGAAAATTTGTCACCTGTTAATACACCTATGGTTGTTGGTTGTAAACTTATCAAGGATGATCTCTCACTTGATTCTCATCAAAGAACATATCGGTCAACGATAGGAAGTATCTTATACATCACAACATCTCATCCTGATATAATGCAGTCTGTTGGAATGGTAGGAAGATTTCAGTCTTCTCCTAAGAAAAGTCATTTGGTGGTTGTTAAGAGGATATTAAAATATTTTGAGGGAACAATGAATTATGGTATTTGGTATCCTAGAAATCAGAATCTTCAATTAACTGCATATTCAGATGATGACTGGGAAAATTGTTTGGATGAAATAAAGAGCAAAAGTGGAGGTGCATTCTTCTTGGGCGATTCTTCAGTTGCATGGCTGAGTAAGAAGCAAGGCTCGATATCTTTATCCACTACAGATGCTGAATACATTGTTGCTACCACCTGATGTACACAAATGCTATGGATGATATAGACAATGGAACACTTGGAGGTAAAATATGTTTATCCCATTCCTCTCCATTGTGATAATACTAGCACCATTAGTATGTCCAAAAATCTAGTCCTTCATTCCAAGACTAAACACATACCTATTAAGTATCACTTCTTAAGGGAGAAAGTTACAAACAGGAGTGGTTCAATTGAATTTTATTCCTTCTACATAACATATTTATGATATCTTCACTAAACCCTTACCAAATACATAGTTTGAGTATCTACGTCAGAAGTTGGTCATGTATTTGGGTCCATGTTTCCCAATGGGGCTACATGTACCAGTTACTAGGGTCTAGGGATCATTGCTAGAGGTTAACTGCCACTTATTGCATGTTCATGCATCAATTTGGGTACCTCCTAGAATAATACCTACATTTTAGGAGAAACTGGGAGTCCCGGCACCAACCTACTTCAGTTAGTTGGAGCTAGTACTAGTTAGTCTCAGTTAGCTCTCAGTTACTTTCAGTTAGTTCTCAAACAGTTAGCTAGCACATGTCTTGCATGGATGCATGTGGAGTAGGTGCCTTTTCCCACCTAACACACTCAGTTGCACTGAGTTAAATAGTTTTCACTATTTGTTTGAGTTGGTTGGACATCTGGTAGTTGATTTTGGACTCTGATATTGATTGGGAGACCATGAGTTAGAGATTCAGTTAGATATAGTCATATCCACTTGGGAGATTTAAATTCATACCCCATGCATTCTAATTCTTCCTATGTAAACTATTGTAGCATAGGATATTATAATTGTGAATGATATTGTAAATTTGTGAGCAATGCTTGTTTGTTTCCTGTGTGGTTTGTTTTGTTTATTTTGTATCTTCATTCTCCATTCTTCTACTGCAAAAATTATTAGAATTATTTGCTTCAAGATCTAAATGGAATTCAAATTCTAATATGGCATCAAAGCCTTCTTAGGCAGGTTTCATGCTTGTTTCTCCCCATCGAACATCAGAAGCAGCTGGGTTTCCACAGAAGTACCCTATGATGATTTGCTAGCTCTGGATTTATTTAGAGCAGTGGAGAGGGAGTTACGGACCCTGAAAACATGTTCATGCTAGGAGGAAAATCATGATTCTAATAGTTCATATGTTTTAGTGTGTTATTGCGGTGAAATTGATAGGTGCTACGTAGCTTGTGAGAAGTATTTGCAGTCTTCCAGCTGGAGCAATTATGAGTTCTCAAACTCTTGAACCACGGATACTCACAACTTCCAATTATCTTGATTGGAGTATTGATATCCATCCAGCCTTGCACAAGCATGACTCCCAGGGGATCATACATGGATGGGAGGTTGAGCCTCATCAGCCGGTAGAGCGGAACAAGTTCCTAAACTATTGTGATGATGCATTTGGGTACTTATGTACTTATATTTATAGAGATCTCCTCTTCCATATAGAAGGATTGAGGAATCCAAGAGAAGCTTGCAAGAATCTCGGTATCTTGTTTAACAAACAAGATGAGCTTCGGGGACACATTCTAGAGAATGAGTTGGTATCTTTACATCCTAGCAGTTTCAAGACTATTAAGCAATTCTTCACTAAATTCAAGTCTCTAGTACTCCAGTGTAGACATTGCAGAATAGAGTAGAAGGATGAGCAGAATGTCCTTTACATACTCCACAAACTAGGCCCTGAGTATTCTATGTTTTTTTCCATATTTCATTCCAAGCGGGAAAGCTTTCCTGATTGGAAGGTTCCTTCATTAGATTCTTTTTCCGAGTCCTTAATCAAAGAGAAAGACAAATTGATGAGAATGGGAGTCATGAAGAAATCCAAAGATCAAGCTATTCTAGCTTCTGACTCTTCCAAAGTGCAAGCAAAGGGGAAATCAAAGAAGAAGGAGCCAAAGGTAGCTGATTTGAATCCTAAAAAAAATCAGCAAGCTTCTGAAGGGGTCTCCGGCTCTAAGAAGAAGAAATTTGAGAAGAAACTATGTCCCTACTGTGAAAAAGGGTACCATCTTGAAGATCATTGTATGAGGAAATAAATTAATGAAATGCCAGGTCTTCTCAAGTAGCATAACATTGCTTCCCCAAGAGAAAAGAAGCCTGATGAAGAACCAGAGATAGAAGATACCAAGAGGTGTCATGCTTTGAAAGAAATAATCTCTCCATCCTTAGCATACATAATAGATTCTGGAGCTTCCAACCACATGGTTACTTCCAAAGAATCCCTCTCTACTCTTTCACTGACAAAGGGGCCTAACATTCACATGGGAGATGATTCCCATATTCTAGCAGAAGGAAAGTGGCTCAATTAGAGTGAAGCATGGTGAGTTCAAGAATGTCTTATATGTTCCCTCCCTTACTTCTAACCTGTTGTCTGTTTACCGGATGACACATACAATCTCTCGCAAGAGGATCACATTCGATTCAGAATCAGTTGAGATCACAGAAAAAAGCCACTGGAAAGCTTGTAGTGAAAGGTATTACAAATCACTTTACCAAAGCTTATGAGTTCTCACATTTCTTACCTGTTTCTCCTCCTACAGCTTTATTGTCTCATGCTAAAAACACCAGCAAGATCTGGCATGAGCGATTTGGCCATCTCAATTTCACATATCTGAAGCATCTCCACAATGTTAACATGGTTGAAGGTTTTCTGTCCATCCAAACTTCCAATGGAGTATGTGGTGGTTTCTTGGTAGGTAAGCATCCGAAAAAGAAGTGTGATGTTGGGAAGGCACATAGAGCTACCTCTACACTTGATTTGATACATAGTGATGTATCAGGACCTATGCCAACAAACTCCATTAATGGTTGCAAGTACTTACTCACTTTTATTGATGATTGTTCACGGTATTGTTGGATCTACTTCATGAAACAAAAATCAGAAGTTTTTGAGAATTTTAAAGTTTTTAAAGCTATGGTTGAGAACAGTTTCAATAAGAAGATCAAGTCAATAAGATCCGATAAGGGAGGAGAATACATTAAAGGATATTTCCAGAGTTTCTGTGAATAAGAGGGGATTCAAATGGAACACTCAGTTCGATACACACCACAAAAAAATGGTGTGGCTGAGAGGAAGAACATATCACTAAAATAGATGGCAACATGCCTTCTCCATGCCAAGCATCTACCTCCTTCTCTTTGGGCTGAAGCAGTAAACCATGCTTCGTATTTGAAAAATAGGGTGCCCCACAAGTTAGTGGTTGGGGTGACTCCATTTGAAGCACTATAGGGGTATAAACCCAATGTCTCCCATCTGAGAGTTTTTGGCTCCAAAGCTTGGGCCAGAATACCACTTGATAAGAGGAAGACCTTCCAAGCCCAAAGTAGAGAATGTATTCTCCTGGGATATGCAGAAGATGCAAAATCTTACAAACTAATGGAGGTTTCTACCAGAATATGCTTCATTGAAAGAAGTGTCTAGTTCGAAGAAGATTAGCTGCATGATACTCCTCTAGCAGTATAGGAAGGTATAACTATTTCTCCACCTATTTTTGATAATGATGATAGTGCTACAGGTTTCAGATTTAGATGAAGAAGATCACATTCAGCATGATCATGTTATTGAGACTGAATATCAAGATATTCTAGATCCAAATCCAGTACCTATTCCTAATCAAAAGCCTAAACCCACATGGGTTCAAAATATTATTGATGCAGCTGGAAGAGGTGCTGGAGATCCAGAAGACAACAAAAGAACAAGGTCCCAGTATCAGAATGAGCATGCTGCATTATCTCTCACAGATTCTCTCTCTACAGTATGGTGTAGCAAAGTTCCAAGTTGGTGCTACTTGATGATGATGAATGATCAGCTAGATGGACCATAGAAACAAAAAATTTATCATTCCCTACCTTCGCCATCCAAAAGAGAAAACAATGGCATTAGTTCATAAGTACATTGAGAGGTCCATAGATGGACCATGCTGCTGCATAGAGCTGCAATTTTGCAGCAATGTTTTTTGCTCAAGTCATTTTTCTAAGGAAGCTTATTTCTTCTAAATTTAGCTTGCAGATTGCTATTTTCCTGCTTATTTTGAGGCAAGGGGGCGGGGAGGGGGTTCCCATGAGGTTCTCCCTTGTTTCCTTGGTTGTATTATGCAACACTTTTTATTATCTTTTAGATTGTATTTGGGTGACCTAAGGTCTTGTTACTAGAGCCCACAGTTGTCCAAGTTAGGATACAGGGGGGGTGTTAGGATTATTAATCCTCCCTTGGTCAAATGTCTATTAGATTAATTATTGCCTAACTTAGGAACCTTAATCATTAGAGGAAATTTCAATTTAAAATGGGCCTTTCAAAAATAATACAAATTCCATGTCATCATGTATTAGCCAATCAAAATGCTTTAAAATTCAAAAAGGGAGCACCTATTAAACAAATTTTTAATATGCATTTGGGGATAGGTATCATAAAAAAACTATTTTTTATTCATATTTTCGACATATCTCCCTGTGTTTTAACTCCAATTTCGATCAGGAGGGCTCATTGGATGTGGAATTAAATTCCGCATCCAACGAGTACCCACTTGGCATACTTTTGACGGTCCCTACTACCTCCAAAAAAAAAAATACCTGAAAAAATGTGATGATGATGTCATTCATCACGTTTTTTCAGGTATTTCTTGTTTTTGGGGTAGCAGGTCCCATCAAAAGTATGCTGAGTGGGTATGCATTGGATCCAAAATTTAGTTACACATCCAATGAGCTCTCTGTTATACACCTGAGTGGCACCTCTCCATCCGAGTGCTGATATCCCTCATGTCGGCACACAAAAAGACACTTATGGATAGAGGTTTTCCCATAACACTATAGCTTGGCTTGTTATGAAATACATTCTACCTTCATCCAGCTATTTACTTTGCCATTTTTCCATGTTAGGATGTATTTGCGACTCTCTTTATAGACAACGCGTGCATCATTAGCGAGTCTCCCTTACAGCAAATCGTGAATCCATGTATTCGCGGGTTGCGCTTATACAAAGCCGTGAGTCATTCACGGGTTGCTCTACTACATACCCGCGAATGTGCCTCTTAACATGAAAACATAAAAACACATGCTAATGGGAGTTTATTTAAGTCATTTTACTTAATCTCCCTAACTGCTACAACTTCCCCAACCTTCGAGAACTGCCTTATTTTACCCATATAAATACAGGCCTTGGGGAGGATGTTAGGGAATTACACTTGGAGAGCAAAGTTATGCTGGTGGATTGTTCACAGAAGTATTTGGAGCAGTGAAACTTAGAATCCTTTGGTGACAGAGGATTCCTTGTCTCAGATGTTTGGTTGTACTCTGAACTTTCTCATTATTGATAATAAAGAGATTACTTCTTCCACATGTGTCTCATATATCTTGGTTTGATAATTGTTTATGCTTCAGTATTTCATATTTGATTCATCTAACCTGCTAATATATATATATATGAATCACTCTATATCTGGAATATTGTCTCTGAACAGGTGAAAGAGGAGTGAGCCTTGAAGACTTTGGAAGTGGAGCAGATTGGAAGAGGACTAGCAAGGATCGAACTTCATTTAACAAGTAAGTTCTTCTAACCCTCTTATTTCCTATTCTGCACTTTGGAAGTCAATTTTCTGCAAGTATTTGAGTATGTTGGTAACCCCCAACCTACGATTATTAGGTGCATAATCCCTTACAACAGAACTGGTGACTCCGTTGAGGAAGCCTAGACTGTTGTAGGTCATTTCTGTTATCCTGACCAGTTTTTCTTGTGATTCTGTTTGTGGTTTTTTATCCTGGCTCTTGCTTACTTCAGCGTTTGAAATTCTTAGGGTTTTTTCTTTGCTTTTGAGAAAAATTTTATACCCATTCGCGGGTTGTTCTACTGAACAGTCACGAGTATAAAGTTGCATTCGTGGGTTGTTATACTACACAGTCGCGAGTCATTCGTGAGTTGCACTGTTAGACAGTCGTGAGTACTCCTAAAAATTGGGATTTTTAAAGAAAAGTTTTCTTGTTTCTTTTCTTGCTATAGTCCTTGTTTTCTAAGAAGACTTTCTTTAAGAATGTGGTAGAGTTTGTTTGATTGCCTCAGGTGATCACATATTAGTGCTTTTTGAAATCCATTGAGTCTTTTTTACTTGGTTTATTTACTGTTTGCATTCTGAAGCTTTTGGCCTGTTTGGGTTCTTGGTTCAAGTGTCTTAGTCCATATTAGTGATCAGGGTTTTGGGATCTGTTTTTTCCAGTCTGCTTTCTGACAGTTGCTGGTTTGCACTTGCCTTTTTAAGTCTGCAGTGGTTTTGTGTCATTGTTTGCACCCAAGCTAGGGTTCCTATCCTGCTTCTCTTGCTGGTCTGTTGGTTCTGTCGGCCTGTTTGCTTCAGTTTGTAGTTTGTATACAGTTCATAAGTTTCAAGTTTACTCAAGCATAGTGCATTGTAGATGCATAGTAGATTTTTGAAAAAAATTTAAAGTGAAAAAGAAAACATAGTTAGTCTTTTGCATTGTGATTTTTGCATAAGTAGTGTTTGCTTCATTTTAAAAATATAATCTCAAAAAATTACAAAAATATATAGGCTTAGTTTCTCTTATCAGTGCTGTAGTTCATCAATACATATTTGAAAATATGAAAAGAAGTTTGTTTTATAGTAGTAGTTTGCTTTGAATGCACTTTACTTTCATTTATTTCTTGCTGAGTCAAAACACCATACAGTACATCACTTCCATTTCCTCTTGAGTAAGAAACAACCTTTAAAATAAACGCATAAATTAAAATTTACTAGTAAGTTTTTATTTTTAGGGGCCTTTCACCTACTAGCTTAGGCTAGACTTGTGGGCTAGGGAGTGTAAACTTCCCACAAGTTATAAACTCAGACGTAGTGGACCGTTCTTTAGGTAAATCCTTGATTCTATCACTGTATCTGGGAATCTCCTCTCAAATGGGAGTTAAGCACTAGGCCGCGTGGAGGCTTGGACAGAGGAGATAACCATCTGAATCCTTGTCAAAGCATAACCCAGGAATTTTATGCATCTGGGGATTCTGTCCTAGACAAAGTTTCGGGCTCAGCTACCCTGCCCATGCGTACGAGTTCGGCTGACGACTGTCCCCCCAGACAGCTGGTATTGTCAAGATAGCCTTTAGTCTCTTGTCTTTTAGGGTTCATACCTAGGTAAACCGGAAGGTTATTTCTGGTTCACCTTGAACAGGATTGGAAGATAACCCTTGTGGAAAGTACAGGAGGGTGGTGGGTGATTCCTCCGCTTGTTCCTGAGAACCTCTCAAGGATGCCAAGTAATCGTTCATTAGCATTCTTCGGGAAAGCATATCTTTATACCCTGGTTTGATTGCTTGAGACTCTAGGATCCTTTTAGTGTATGCTCTGTGGATTTGCTTGTGTTTAGTTGACCTTAGGGTGTGATTAGTCAAATTTTTAATTCTAGAGGACCAACTTGTTAGAAGGTCAAGAAGGTTGAGAAACCTTCCTCCTCTCACTACATTGGAGCCTCCACCTTTACCCCAAAGGCGGAGATTAGACACAGACGGTTCTTTTGAACCAGTAGGAATAAGTGAGGTTCTTGGTGAACCAGAATTGATAACTATCCATTTTGATTTTGACATAGTCGAGATAGAAGAATTGCAGACTGACAAGTTTGCAAGAAATTTTAACACCCCCATGACTGATCTTAACGATCCTGTGATAATCCAAGTTAGACCTTTTAGTTCACCAGTTGTAGGTGTTCCTTTGAGTAGAGTCATGTCTTCTATGAAAGAAATTCCATTTGTTTTCACCTCAACCCTCCTGGTTGAAGGGGTAATACCTCCCCCGGTTAGTGCCCCTAGATCTAATTTACCTTCTACACCCTTAACTCCAGCGAGCCAGGTGGTCCAACCACCGGTTCACTCGAACATAGGAGGTACTTCTGGTGATATGGTTACTGGGATCCCCAATATACCTACAATTCCTTCTTCCTTCCCTTACACTACTCAAAGTGGTCCGGTCGGATCCTCGGCTTTTGTCCAAGGATTCCTTTGGAATGGGGGGCACATTCCCCCATCCAGTCCATATGTAGGTCCATCTCCTTCATATGTAGGAGTGTAGTTTGGGAGAAACACCTCTTACAGGAAAAGCTTCCAAACCCCTATTTCGGTCCCATACACAAGCTCTCCCTTTTCTTTGTTTAGTGGAGGGATACCTGCTCCAGTCTTTCAGAACCTAGCTTCTATGGGGATGGCCCGAACCACTTACACTGCACCTCCCACCCAAAATCCTGTGGCCTACGGATGGAATCAGTTTCAAGGCAACCTTCCCACTTCACAATCGGTGTTAGGGGGAAACCCCACCTTTACCTATGGGCATTCGGGGGCTGGACCTTCTAATCCCCAAGCTGGCACATCTAGTGCACCGGTTAGGCCCAAGCTTCCTTTTCTGGCAACTTCGAACTTGCCAGAATTATCAAAATTGATGAATGACCCGGGGAGGCATGACCCTTTGTGGCCACCTGTTCCCACCAAACTGCCCTCGGACATCCCTAAGTTCGAAGGTAAGGATGGTGAAGATCCTAGGGCTCATGCCACCACCTTCCATTTATGGTGTTCTTCCAACTCATTGAATGAAGATTCAGTGAGATTGAGGCTGTTCTAGAGGACCTTGACTGGAACTGTGGCAAAATGGTACATTGAGCTGCCTTCTGCTGCTTTTAGTAGTTTATGGGACCTAGCTAGTGCTTTCCTCAGTCACTTTCAGCTTCCGGTCCGTTACGATTTCAGAACGGACTTGTTGTCTACTTTCAGACAAAACAAGGCAACCCACATCTCGAATCATATCCAAGAGTGGAGGAGGCAAAAGAGTCTTATCAAAGCCACCATCCCTCCTGAGTTTCTATTAGAGTGGTTCCTTAAATCATTGTTGCCATATATATCTAAGGATGTTTCCACATCAGGAGTGACTAGTGAAGAAGAAGCCATACTCAGGGCCCAGCAGTTGGACTTGATTTATTCACAGTCTGGGATTCTATATGAAATCATCCCTGAGGCACCAAGGCCTTCACATGAGGCCGAGAAACCAAATCCTGGACCCCATGCCGATGGTGTGGTTGGGTCCGTAAACTCTCCCATTGTAGAGTCTTTGACAAAACAACTTCACTAATTGTCTGTCAAACAGTCTACGGTGGAGGCAGCAAAGGCTACCCCCTCCCCCAAAAATGCAAACGTTTTTGCACAAACCTCTTCAAAAGGCAATCAGCAGCCCGATGGGAAGAAGAAGAAAGGTAAAAAGGGAGAGGGAAACCAAAATCAAAACAAGCCAAAGCCCACAAACAATGCTGATGGGGGAAAAAAGGAAAAGAAGAAATTCAAGTTCCCTTGTAAGTTGTGCCAAGGGGACCACCTTACTCATCTTTGTCCCCTCATGGAACAAGCTCAGAAGCTGCTCCAACCTCAACCATTGGCTGTCCTGAAGGATCTGTTTCCCCAAGGGCAGAATTCTGCTTCAGCTTCTACCGTAGCAGGGGGCACTCAAGCTACCCCTGACCCCAATTATATCAACATGGTTAGATCCTCAACTTTGTTACAAACCAGGAACAAAAACTATGAGAAAGAGATCGATGAGAAGGGTAAAGCTGTAGTTGAACCTTCCAACCCTCTCACTATAGAGAAACCTGCGGAAATAATGCCAAAGATACCCAAAGGTGTCTTTAAGAAGACTTTGCATAACCCAAATGCTAGAGCCGCTTCTAACTACTCAGTGGTTGAAGACTTGGCTCAGACTCCTTGTGCAATGTCAGCTTTGGAGGTGCTACAGAGCTGTCCCGCTCAGCGGGATGCCCTCTTAGTAGCTTTAGGTAGCATGGACTCTTCGAGTCTCACAGCAAAATTTCATCTATCTGATGTTAAAATTCGCCTCCCTTACCATGTAGCTCTATCGATAGATGTTGTCCATGGTGGTAAGACCATTGGATGAGCAGTTGTTGATGAGGGAGCCTCTACTTGTGTTATGTCCCTGGCCTGTTGGAAAGCTCTTGGATCCCCAGAGCTGGTCCCATCGACCACTTTACTTACTGCTTTTGATGGAAGGTCTTTCCGTCCACATGGTATCCTGCCGGATTTTGAGATTAAGTTGGCTGGCAAAGCAGTGTCTGTTGAAGTTGAAGTGATTGATGCTCCATTGGACTACAATTTGCTTCTGGGTAGGAATTGGACTTATGTAATGTCTGCTGTTGCATCAGCTGTCTTTCATGTCGTGGTTTTTCCACATGAGGGCAAGGTGGTCACTATTGACCAACTTGATTTTACCCGAAAAGGCCGCTTAGAGTCTAAAGATTCCACTGTGCCATTGGTTGATCAAGCCAAACCTGCTGCATAGAGCTTGGGGGATGGAATGTATGCATCATTGATGGGCACATTCGATATTCCAGCTCCAGTCCTTTATATCAGTTCTACTACTGTAGGGAAGTCCATTGATTCGATGGTCGATAGGACTGATCCTTGGGTTCTCCCAACCCCTCAGGAACCGGAAGTGCCCTTATCTGCAGTGGAAGTGGCATATCAAGCTATTACCCAAACCACTGTTGATCCCATTCTAGATCCTCTTACAGTCTCAGATGATCTGGAAGAAGTCTACATGCCTGCATGGGCGGAAAACTCTTTACATTCCATAGATTGCTTAGACACCGTTTTACCTTCCGATGAAGCTATTCTGGAAGCTATGTGTGCATGTGATAAGCTATGTGAGGATCTTCATCACCGATCTTATTTCCTTCCAGAGATAAGCAAGATAGAAAACCAAGAGTTTCATGTGAGACTGTCGGATGATGTTGATACACCTGTCAACCCTTTACCTAGGGAAGGAGTGTTTGCCGAGGGGAATATGGAAAACATTTCTGCCACTATACCGATCAACATCTCTGTAAAACCAGATGTTGTGGAAAATATCTATATAGGTGCAAACTGCTCTCTGGAGGAGATTGCTATTTATACTACCCTTTTCAAGGAATTTCGCGATATCTTTGCCTGGTCATATGAGGAGATGCCATGCATTGATCCATCTATTGTTCAACATGAGATCCCAACCTATCCTGATGCCAAGCCAGTTCGGCAAAAATTACGCCCCGTGAACCCGAGTAAAGCGGCGGCTGTGAAGGCAGAGGTTGAAAAGCTGTTGAAAGCAGGTTTTATATATCCCATAGCTTTGACTGAATGGGTGTCCAACCCAGTTCCCGTTGATAAAAATCAAGGGACTGTTCGCGTTTGTACGGACTTTCGAGACCTTAACAAAGCCTGTCCTAAGGACAAATACCCCACACCATTTATTGATCAGATCATAGATGCATGTGCGGGTAGTGAGGTATTCTCGTTTATGGATGGTTTCTCCGGCTATAATTAAATCCAAATCAAACCGGAAGACCAGCATAAAACTGCTTTTATTTTCCCTTGGGGTACATTTGCGTATAGAAAAATGCCCTTTGGATTGAAAAATGCAGAGGCAACCTTTCAATGAGCCATGAACTTTTCTTTTCATGACATAAAAGCCATTTTCGAGCCTTACCTTGATGATATGCCTGCTCATTCTCGCAAGAGGATCCAGCATCCAGATCATTTACGGTTGATTTTTGAGAGATGCAGATACTATAAAATTCGCTTGAATCTCCACAAGTGTGTTTTCTGCGTCAAGTCAGGAAGATTGCTTGGATTCATTGTCTCTAGTAGGGGCATTCAGGTGGATCCCTTAAAAGTTGAGGCCATTGTAAATCTGCCTCCTCCTCATTCTCTTAGGCAACTTCAGAGTCTACAAGGAAAGTCTAACTTCCTTCGACGTTTTATCGTTAATTATGCCAAGATCACTAAAGGTTTCATGCGCCTGCTTAAACATGACACCCCATTTGTATGGGATGAAACTGCACAACTCGCGTTCGAGGCATTGAAAAAATCCTTGTTGTCGGCTCCTTTATTACGCCCACCAGATTATTCTAGGGATTTTATATTATATCTGGCCACGTCAGAGTCTACCATTGGGGTAGTGCTAGTTCAGGAGGACAACAAGCTCGTTGAGCATGTTGTTTATTACCTTAGCTGTGCTCTGGTTGGACCTGAGCTTAAGTACTCCCACGTCGAGAAGTTAGCCTTAGCAGCTGTTTATGCTGTACAGAGGTTACGGCACTACATCTTACTGAGGACCGCTACTTAGTGGCGGATGTAAACCCTTTCCAATATGTTTTATCCTGATGGATTGTTGGGGGGAAATTCAATAAGTGGATAGTCATTCTCCAAGAGTTTGACTTGGTTTTCCAATCCGCTAAATCCAAAAAGTCCTTAGTTTTTGCGGAGCTTATAGCAGAATTCCCTACGGAAGAAGATGTAGTGATTGAGGATGACTCATTCCTAGATGAGCATATCTTCCTCATATCCACCTCTGATCCTTGGTACGGAGATATTCTTATATATCTCCAGACTTTGAAGTATCCTGTCGCTTACTCTAGGGAAGACCGACACAAGTTACGCCTTCATGCTAAAAACTACCTCATTATAGGAGATACATTATATTGGTGAGGGGTAGATTCTGTCTTGCATTGTGCCTTACTCATGAGGAAGCGGAGATTGTCCTAAATGATTCCCATAGCGGAGCGTGTGGGGGTCATTTATCTGGGTTAGCAATGGCCCAAAAGATATTACATGCTGGGTATTTCTGGCCCACCATCTTTAAAGATTGTGTGGAAGCAGTCAAACACTGTCATCCGTGTCAGCTTTACACCAGAAAAATGCGGTCACATCCTGCTCCCTTGTTTCCCGTTGTCTCGGTAGGCCCCTTCATGAAATGGGCGATCGATTATATGACATGCAACCCATCCTTGGCTGGGGGGCATAAATACATCATTGTCGCTGTTGACTATTTCACAAAATGGGCAGAGGCAATGCCTACTTTCAAAGACAACGGGGAAACAACAACTTTCTTCGTATTTAATCAGATTATTACTAGGTTTGGTATTCCCAAAGTGATTGTCACTGACCATGGCAGTCATTTTCAAAATAACATGATAACAGAACTGACCACCATGCTCGGATTTCGACAAGAACATTCTTCTCCATATTATCCGCAAGCAAATGGTCAGGTTGAGGCTGTAAACAAGACTTTAAAAACTATCCTTAAACGTACTATTGATGCAGCCCGCTCGAATTGGCACATCATGTTATATCTTGCTCTTTGGGGTTATCGAACCAATGTAAATACTGCTACGGGTTTTTCCCCCTTCCAACTCGTTCATGGGGTGGAAGCTATTACGTCGATTGAATGCGAAATCCCATCCTTGCAGATAGCTATTCATGTGCTACCGGATACGACTGAACTTGAGGAACGGTTGCTCCATTTAGAACATCTTGATGAACAACGTAGAGATGCGTTGACTGTAAATCAAGCTCATAAAAATAGGGTTAAATCTCAATACGATAAAATGGTCAAACCTAGGGTTTTCTCTGAAGGGGAACTTGTCTTTCTCTGGGACCAAGATAAAGAGCCTCTGGGGGCAGGAAAATTCAAGGCCATGTGGTTAGGACCCTATGTCATGTCTAAAGTTTTGAGTAAAGGTGCATATGAATTAGTGGATTATGATGGGAATAAGCTGCCTGAGCCTAGAAATGGGCTCTACCTAAAGAAGTACTATGCTTAGGATTAGCAATTTTTCTTGTATATTAGTGTATGTATTCTTATGTACATTAGGTTGTCAGTTTCATTTTTTATACTATCTGCTAGTTGTTGCAGATGTCTTCCGAGATGTATGTAGGTTTTGCTGATGGCGCTAGCCGTCACACTTGTAACCTAGCTTCGGTAGCATGGGTCATCTATTCCCCCTCAGGACAGCTTGTTGCCGCAGGCAGCGCTTGTCTAGGTCCTGCTTCTAATAATGTTGCTAAGTATAGGGCTGTAATTGAGCTCCTATGGGATGCTTTATCACGAGGAATTACCCAGCTTGAAGTCCGTTTGGATTCTCAGTTGGTTGTTTCCCAGCTCAATCGAGCTTATCAGGTGCGTAATCCTACATTGTTACGTCAGTTTATGCAAATTGGTTTATTGGAAAGACATTTTGAAGTTATTACTTTCAATCACATTCCACGAAACCAAAATTCATTAACTGATGCATATGCTAATTAGATTTTGGACTGGCATCTCACACACATTTTATAAAATATACAACAAACATATAAGAAACGTTTGTAAATAAGCTGAAAACCAAACACAAATATATATATATATATATATATCTGTCATAGATAGGTCGAGTCTGATCCGTAGATCCCGTCATGTACAAATATACAAAAATGTGGATCATCATCCATCAAAATGCCCTAGAACTAAGCCTGCCTGCCATGGCCACTAGGACCTCCTTGGTCGCCGTGATCTCTGTGCCCCCTGGCTTCCTCAGCCTCCTCGACTTCGGCAGCCTCCACCGCATCTCTGTATACAAGTACTGCTCTAGCTACCCGTTTGAAAAGGCGTAGCCAGGCCGGTGGAACCCCAACCATGAACTCCTGCATAGCTACAGGGAGATGCTCTATCTGTATCGTAGGTACTCACTCGGTTAGCCTACCTAGCTTCATCTCGAGTATTCTGATCAATCTTGGGTCCCCCCCTGCAACAGGATGTACAAAGGTACGGGGGTGCCCTTCAGGGCGGACTGGTCCAATATCTGCATTTTGACACATAAATAGGGTTTAGAATTGTGCATATGTATATATCCTATCGTTTCAAAATTCATAAAAATTTGATAATGATAAAAAATAAAAAATTACTTACCCATCTCTCCCCATGCTCCTCCTGGAGGGAGGACAAGGTCGGGATCACCTCGAAAATCTAACCCGGCGTATGGAAACTGCTCCAACGCCGGCACCTGCCGTTCCCACCATGTATAGAAGTCATCATCATACATGCTATGTACTACGTCTCCTCCTCCTTGATGGAGGAAGATATCTCCCCACCGGCTCAGCCTCGGCTGACATGGATGACGAACCTGTAATGGTATAGCAGGTCTCATAGCTGGCACTCTCTCAAAGAAGAATGCTACCAGTATACTCGCATAGCCGAAGTTCTTGCGTCTTCCCCTCTTACAGTCGGATAATTGCCTCTTCATAATGGGGGAAATTCCCGTACACCAATCAAAGAGAGAACCTCTAAAGCAGTCCACCGCCACTCTCATCTGAGTCCTGGTGGCCATGTGTAACCCTGTTGACCCTGAAAGTCTCACAATAGTACTGGCCAATACCTGAAGTGTAAGATCCTGAATATCTATAATGAGAACACTGCTGCCGTTCTTTTGAGTACCCGGTCTACAGAATACATCGACATAGTTCTGGACACTCAAGGGGTCTCCACCCCTGCCAGTGCCTTCCAGGTTCACCGGCGCTCCCCATTGTGACAACCCAGTTATGAAGTAGATATCTTGTACGGTAAGCTCCAAAGTCTCACCTTGAATATTGAACATCCCCAGGTCATGGTCCCAGTACTGGACCAAGAACTCTAATATGCGGACATTGACCCGCATGGGCGATGTACAAAAGAACTTGAGAATCCCACTAGTCCTCAATGCTTGGATGGTAGGCGGGCTTTGGAGAGCCGCTTGATCCATCATTTCATGTTCCCTCTCTCTCCACTCCAACACCATATTTTTCCTGACAAAAACACATAATTTGATTCAGTATTCCATCATAAAAATTTAAAAATTTTGACTATTTTTAAACATTTGCCCTATCACGCAGCATTCGTGACTATCCAGTTTGACAAGTAGCGAGTCATTCACGACTTTCCTATTTAGCAACCCGCGAATGAAACGCGCATTCGTGACTTTCATGCCTTGCAACCCGCGAATGCATTTTTCCATATTTTAGGTTGGTGAAAAATACTGAATTAACCATTAATTTGAAAATTTGTTTGGATCAAATTGAAGAGCTTAGGGTGTAGATTTACCTGAAGCTGGCGGATTTTGATTCTAATGGTCCAATTGTCCACGGCGATCGATCAAAGATAGAGGGTAAACTTTCCTTTTTGGTTCAAAAAGTGTAAATGGTATGAAATGTTTTAATTTTCAAACTATTTATAGAAATAATATTTCGTAAAGTGGGTCTTTTTATATAGTTTGAAATGTCAATTGACTAATTTCACCCTCCTTCTGCCTTGAAACAGGTTTACCAACTTTTACAAAGTGTTGATGCTTCTATAGGGTGGTTTTTGCTCTTTCCAGCACATGTTGGCTCTTATCACTCCACATTAACCTTAGTAATCAACATTTTGCCATGGACTATGGTATTTTAAGCCATTAGTCCCTTGTCTCTACCATTGTTTTTCCATGGCTAGGATCCCTTTTTCATGAGTATCATCCTTATATACCATTTCCATTCTTTGGTACTCATTTCGTCACTGTTTCAGGCCCAGGGGGTTTCCTCATAGCTATTTTTCATGCCAAATAGAGCTTCTTATGAATCTCTTTTTACAAGCTATCATTTTATAGGACTCCCAAACCTTATGGATTTTCTTTAGGCCCAGGTCTGACTCCTTCAAAATAGACTTAACTGCCGAGTTATCTCATCTGTTCAAGCTTGTTAAGAATATGTGAACGGGCATCCGCATTGGTGGTAGGTTATCTCTTTCTCGGACCATGCGGAATAATACGAGAAAGGATCACTCTCTTTTCTTCAAAATTGAGAAGAGTATTCTTAGGTATAGGTTTATCACTTTTCCGGACCTGAGAGACTAAATTTACGGAAAAGGAACACCCAGTTTGAGCTTAGTTTTCTCTTTTTCGTGCTCTGGACCCAAACATGAAAAATATTCCGAGTGTACTTTGTGTCTTTGTCATCCTCGTTAAACACTCAAGAACAAAGCAACGAGTTTATTGTTGTAAGCCCCATTTCTCGTAACCAAATGGATCTTTCCGAGTGATCTTTCTTTCCTTCACACTCGTAAAACTCAAGCTATTTTATGCTGTTTTGGAAGGAGCGTTGGGTAGGTGGTAATTTAACCTTTTTCGGACCTTCCCGACTAAGTACAAAAAAGGTTCACCTTTTCTTCTTCGGAAGTTAAGAGAGTTCTTCTGTGGTTTGTTTTATACTTTTTCGACCTCATGAGACTAAATTGGACGAAAAAGGACCCCCCTAGAGTCTTCTTTGGCATTTTTCAGACTCTCTAAATGTGAAAATACCGCATGATCATGTACTAGTTCGGGCTCATTAAATACACGGATCAGTGTATCAAGCATTATTTTCCCATCTCTTCAAGCTTGTTAAAAAATGAAGAAGGAACCGAGTTTACTTTCCTGGACTCGTTAAAATTTAACAGGGAAGGTAAGGAAGAAGTTTTCTCTTGTTTTCAGTAATGGCAGCATGTCATCCTTGAACATATCACTCGTGGCTTTTCGATATCCATGTTTCAGTATACACTTGTGTTTAGCTATTACTTTGATTTTTTACTCCTCCTCTTGTCCATTATACCTGGGGAATCTGATCATGTCTCCTACATGACAGATAATTCTAGTTGTTATATCTATCCGTTGTATGCTTCCTTGGGTCATCTCTGTGTTGTGCTCACTGTTCAAGGATTATACTCAATGTCTGACCTATCACCTGATCCTATCACTGTTATATATGTTCTCTATTTACTTGTGTCTCCCTTCTTTTGCCCAGTTCCTAGTCACTCTTGTGATCCGTTGGAGGATCCATTGCCTTCCTTATCACAGTATGGTTCCGTTTCATCACCTCCTGATGACGAAGACCTAGAGTTTTGACGATAGTACCTCTGGATTCACTTTCATCATTGGTGAACTCCTTTGCTTCAGTTGTCAATTATCACTTATTGGTTGACAAACTGTTGAATCCTCTCCATGTTTGACTTCAGCTTACCCTTATTCACATGGCTTGGATTGTACTGGTTCTTTGGGATCATTTATGAAGACCTTAGTCCCTCATTTTGGACTAAGTTGCGCAAGACTATGTTCTATTCTGATATCCAGCTCCCAGATCTTTGAAGACTCATCATTATTGTATTGTGGCTTCGATCCACCTTTGTAATATACGTGGTTTCTACCTGTATCATATGATGTAATCAAATATTGTAAAGGAGCTCGTGTTCCAGTAAATTGAACTTAGCATCCTCAGATGTAACTTTGTATATGACATTATTATGTATTTGTTTCAGGTACTCTCTATGCTCCATTGGATTTCTGAGTTTCTCCAGAGTTAAAGATTATAATGTATTCCGGCCATCATTCCCCTCTGACCTCACACATTAGGGGGCATCTGTTATACACCTGAGTGGCACCTCTCCATCCGAGTGCTGATATCCCTCATGTCAGTACACAAAAGGACACTTATGGATAGAGGTTTTCCCATAACACTATAGCTTGGCTTGTTATGAAATACATTCTACCTTCATCTAGCTAGTTACTTTTCCATTTTTCCATGTTAGGATGTATACGCGACTCTCTTTACAGACAACGCGTGCATCATTCGCGAGTCTCCCTTAGAGCAAGTCGTGAATCCATGTATTTGCGGGTTGCGCTTATACAGAGTCGCAAGTCATTCACGGGTTTCTCTATACTACATACCCGCGAATGTGCCTCTTAACATGAAAACATAAAAACACACGCTAATGGGATTTTAGTTAAGTCATTTTACTTAATCTCCCTAACTGCTACAACTTCCCCAACCTTCGAGAACTGCCTTATTTTACCCATATAAATACAGGCCTTGGGGAGGATGTTAGGGAATTACACTTGGAGAGCAAAGTTATGCTGGTGGATTGTTCACAGAAGTCTTTGGAGCAGTGAAACTCAGAATCCTTTGGTGACAGAGGAGTCCTTGTCTCAGACGTTTGGTTGTACTCTGAACTTTCTCATTATTGATAATAAAGAGATTACTTCTTCCACATGTGTCTCATATATCTTGGTTTGATAATTGTTTATGCTTCAATATTTCATATTTGATTTATCTAACCTGCTAGTATATATATATATGAATCACTCTATATCTAGAAGATTGTCTCTGAACAGGTGAAAGAGGAGTGAGCCTTGAATACTTTGGAAGTGGAGAAGATTGGAAGAGGACTAGCAAGGATCGAACTTTGTTTAACAAGTAAGTTCTTCTAACCCTCTTATTTCCTATTCTGCACTTTGGAAGTCAATTGTCTGCAAGTATTTGAGTATGTTGGTAACCCCCGACCTACGATTATTAGGTGCATAATCCCTTACAACACTCTCCCAATTGAAATTTGAGTAAAAACATAGTGAGATATGTCTAAAATATGAACAAAAAAGTAGTTTTTTCTTTTCTTCCTCCAAAATTAATAAATATTATTTTATTATTTTTACTATTATTTTATTAATTTTCCTTAGGAGTCCCATTTTGAGTTGAAATTTCCTCTAATGTAAATATTTGGGTCCACTTGGCCCAATGGGGCTACATGTACCAGTCACTGGGGTGTGGGGAACACTGCTAGAGGTTAACTGCCACTTACTGCATGTGCATGCATCAATTTGGTCACCTCCTAGACCAATCCCTACATTTTAGGAGAAACTCGAAGTCCTGTCACCAACCTACTTCAGTTATTTGGAGTTAGTACTAGTTAGTCTTAGTTAGCCCTCAGTTACTTTCAGTTAGTTCTCAAACAGTTAGCTAGCGCATGTCTTGCATGGATAATGCATGTGGAGTAGGCACCTTTTCCCACCTAACACACTCAGTTGCACTGAGTTAACTAGCTGTCTCTATTTGTTTGAGTTGGTTGGACATCTAGGAGTTGATTTTGGACTCCGATATTGATTGGGAGAATATGAGTTATAGATTCAATTAGATACAGTCATATCCACTTGGGAGATTCAAATTCATACCCCATGCATTCAAATTCTTCCTATGTAAACTATTGTAACACCAGATTTTATAATTGTGAATGATACTGTAAATTCATGAGCAATACTTGTCTATTTCTGGCGTGGTTTGTTTTGTTCAGTTTGTATCTTCATTCTCCATTCTTTTGCTGCAAAAAATATTAGCACTATCTTCTTGAATATCTAGATGGAATTCAAATTCTAATAGATATGGTTTTCATTGATGGAAAAACATAGAATATGATCCAGATAAGCAGAGGACTTAGACAAATAAGCAAAAGACTCAGAAGAATCGATGGTTTGTACATAGTTCTGACGGTCAAGAGTGTATAGGGGGCCACTACCTATTAAATGTCATCATAATTATATAATTATATAGTTTAAAGATATATTAACAAATGGCTAGTTGGAGCGGGTACAACCGCTCCAACCTCTCTCATAATGTATAAGTAAGCATCAAAGATGAATAGAAAGGTGGATTGGACATCCCTTCCCAATACTTGTCTTTGATGGTTGTGTATGAGCGTGTAAAATATGCTTGAATGTGAGGTGAAATCCTAGCTTTCAACATCTAGCACCGTTGCCTTTCTCCGTTTGGTCTGGGTGACAGCAGCAGTGGATGGAGACTGGTTCGAACCTAGAAGAAAATGTGAGGATGCATGTGAAATAATCCCTACTGAAAGTAAGAAAATATAAAAAAATAAAAATATATAAAGGTTTCTTGATCGCTGAAGCATTGCTGAATATTTTTGGCAATAAGTCTACTCATTTGAATTCCCTGCACACAAAGAAAATATATATTAACCTATCAATGATTGCTGCTATACTCGGGACTACATGTGATTCTTCTTTCCATTCTTACATCAACTGCCAAAATTGCCTAAAGCCAGAAAGTTCGGAATCCTATGGATTGAAGAAATGTAAAGATGTTAATATGATTCTCATCAACTGTCGTCATCCGAGCCTTCTCATACCTACAAGATATCAAAGATTACTCCTGAATGAAAGGCCATGTTGACCTCTACAACTATGACCGACTGCTTCAAGTTATCTCGACTGCTCCAATCGACGCAGCAATCTTCCCCTGTTACAGCAAGCGTGATCAACTAGTAATTATTATGATATTTTAACTGGTTTATAATTGACCTAGAAGGTGTCCATTACGTTGAGTATTGTTGCAGAAAGGATTGAGTATGATGCAAACTATGATATATGGAGTTTACCTGCTCATTGAAGTTTCCATCTGATATAAAGATATTCCTAGTATGATAGAAGAAGCCAATTCTCGCCGACTGCTGTGGTTAGTGTTCATTGATGTCAAACTATCTGTGTTGGCGCGAATGGGATCAAGCTATGTGCTCTTTTGGGATGAGTATATGGATGCACATAGCCTGTCGACTATAGCCAGTGCATATATATTGATTGGTGACTACAAAAGAATATAACTTGCTAACTGTCGATAAGGGATACCACTAAATGTCGTGAATGATGAAATCATAGGAGTCACAAACACTAAGGCGATGAACCTTTTGCAATTAACAAATTGGGTTGTTAACAAGGAAGTAGATTTTTTCTTCATTGCTGGTTAGGATGGTCTTCTCCGGAGTATCATTAATTCGATAATGGTAATGTAGGTACTGAAAATTTGTTCCCAATTTTTTTTGGTGAATTTGGACCTGTTCATAATGAGAAAAAAATGAGGAAGCAGCCAACCAGGGAGCCGCTAAGCAATGGAGTAAAAGATGCACATCAACGCAAGAAATATGCCCATATGCATGTGATATCAAGAAGTAAGGTGATAAATATGTAGCTGATTGGTGCAGTCTGATTAGACCGACTTGTCGACCACCCAATGTAATAACTGACTGATGGTGGAGAAATATAGTGATTAGTTAACGACCAGTGGCAATGAACTATTTATGAATGATTGTGGGAGCTCTTGCTATGGAGGCGTCATCAACCACTGATTTCCCTAGTGGATATGCTGACTACAAAACCACTAACGAATGACATCAAATATGATGACATGAATTTTGATGAGCATTGTCGACATTTAATTTGCGAAAATGTTAATTGACCAAATCTCCTTTTGGATTGGATCTGCAGTTCCACTTCTAAACATTATTTTTTATTTTTGATGGTCGTTGTATAAGACAATGAGGACACCTATAAATTCTGCTGCTAAATATCTTGGAAGGATAGACTGTATCAATGTTTTTCTTCTATTGTCCTAATCAATATGGAGAGGATCAACTGTCAACTATACCGAGAGGCTGACTGCTACATAGAGAGGCCACATGTCGACTAGTTGCAAGATGATGGAAGGAATGTTTTTTAATATTGACTAAGTTAAATTTTCCCAGCGCTTGACCTGCAAGCCTTATTGTTGACTTGTCGACTTTCTTTTATTGGAGCAGTCCACCAATCCAACTTTTTAACTGATCGCTTCTGTCGATCCTCCATTAGACTGATGTCGCTCTTTTCTTCAAAGTTGTCTATCAACTCATAAACTACCTGCACACTTTGTAATGTTTTATTCTTATAAGCCCATTGATATTTAATTTCTGTCGACCATTCTTCTTTTTGGTTAATTCTTATAAGAAGAAAAGACTTTATGTTTATGTAAGAGTCAAGTTGAAAACTATGTCAGTTGTCTTTCATGTTGGTTGAGTAAGTGAAAAATATGTCGGTTGAGTCAGGTTGATGGAAGCATGTCGGTTGAGTTTTTACAATCATGTCGGTTCTGTAAAATGAAAAGCATGTCGGGTTGGTCCTATCTTAAGTTTGGTTGATATTGTAGTCTTGGCCAAATATTCATGTTTGCAAAGTAAATGCATATGTAATTATGGTCGATGATAAAGTTGTTGAGTTTAGTCAGTAACCAAATGTAGAGCCATCATGTTATGATCGATATATTAGTATTATTGTGGTCGAGTTAGAGGGGGTTAAACATGAGTCTCAATAGAGGCAGGTGATCCCCTCCAGTATATGTAAATTAAGTTGGTCTCTTTCCAACCATTGTGATTTGAATTTAATGAGGAGGTTAAACATGGGTCTTTCTTAAAGGCAAGCGATCTCCTCACTTATGTAATGAAGTAGGTATCTAGTCGACTATTATAAGATAAGTCCGATTCATTCCAAAGTAATTGATCATGACCAAGACCATGCACATGAGTAGGAAACATACAAGCTTGTAGGAAATTTAAACTCTCACATCAAAAGAAAGGGATCAAGATGGAATTCAAGCAAATATCATTCACCTACACAGTAAAGAAATCCAACGACACATGACAAAAATGTACCGCTCATTATCAAAATGCTAAAACTGTTCCTGGGTTGTGACCTTGGAAATCCAAAAGACATAGAAATGGCATAGAAAGTCAAAGAGCCAAAAGGCCCCACATGCTTGAACCGATGGAGATGCCGGTTAGATGAGCCAGGGTGAGGCTATAAACCAAAATACCTCATTGTGGAAGAATATGGTTCCTCACCATTGTAAGAGGATGATACTTCGATGGACTACTACCAGATTGAAGATGGAGGCTAAAGAGTAACCAGTCACAGTAGAGCCTTGTACACATGTGTTTTCGTATCGAACTGGTGATTGTTGCAACCGAGTTACCTATGCAGACTGGTATGCATGGTTGACACACAATGAGGACTACCTCAACAATAGTAGAGACCCAGGATGTTGATGCATATTTATTTGTTCTCTTTGGGATGAAGAAACATTTTGTTTGTGGGGGATATGTAGAGGGGGGCACTACCTCTTAAATGTCATCATAATTATATAATTGTATAGTTTAAAGATATATTAACAAATGAGTAGTTGGAGTGGGTGCAACCGCTCCAACCTCTCTCATAATGTATAAGTAAGCATCAAAGATGAATAGAAAGGTGGATTGGACGTCCCTTCCCAATACTTGTATTTGATGGCTGTGTATGAGCGTGTAAAGTATGCTTGAATGTGAAGTGAAAGCCTAGCTTTCAACAAGGAGTAAACCTACAAAGTTTGAAAGAAAATCTGATGAACAGATCCGATGGTCATGAGTGAACCTGTACAGAAATCAATGGTTCAGAAGAAAAGCAGAAGGCGGAATGCGGAAGACAATAAATCAAAGTCTAAAATAATATGGCTTTCTGCAACCCAGAGTCCGCCATTGGAATGTGAAAGGTGGAAGCGGAAGAAGAAATGCAGAAGATGAGGAATCAAAGTCTAAAATAATATGGGTTTCCGCAACATAGAGTCCATGAGCGAAATGCGAAAGGATGAAAGCAGAAGATGAGAAATTAAATTCTACGGTAATATGGGTTTCTGTAACTCGGTGTCCATGAGTGGAAGGCGAAGGAGTCTTGTGGAATATGGGTTTTCTCAACCCGAATTCCTCCCTGCGGAATGCGAAAGGAGGAAGGTGGAAATTGTGGAATCTATTTAAACAAATTTTGAAAACTCACGATCTACAGTCCGCATCTGATCTAAGATCGACGATCAGGAAATGGTGCACAAGATATCAACGGTGTGGAAGGAGTTTGTGGAAAAGGATGTGTGAAAGGTGTTTGTGAAGTCCTATCTTAGATCAACGATTAGTAGAGAGGTCACATGAAATCGACGGTGCATAAGGAGGTTGCGGAAAATAATGTGTGGAAGCAGTTGTTTATTAAGTTCTATATTAGATCAATGGTCAATAGAAAGGCCACATGAAATTGACGTCATGAAAGAAGTCCTGCGAAAAGAAGCATGCAAAGCATGAACTATGGAAACTTTGATTTTCGAGAAAAAGAAAAATTGTGAAGATGAGTTGCAGAAATTATGATTACACATCAATTGGAATCCTTGTCTGTCATAAGTTATCAAACACTTTTGATCAGTTATGAAGATAAATAGTCAGGCATATGAACAGGTGATTGATAAGTATATGGGGATGTGTGTGAAGAGTTGTTTGTGTGCTCTCTGCAGGCAGAGATATGGTGCATGGATCATCGTCAAAGTGGGGATTGAAGAATGAAAGAGGACTCTGAGTTCTTTCAAGAATATCTAGAATGGAGACAATGAGGGAACCAAGGTGCATAAGAAAATCCAAAAGTAGATCAGAATAGAGTTGGTATGCATTGTTATATATGTTTTTCTACATATTGTGATGAACATGTTTAAATATAAGGAACAAGGGTGGTAGGGTGGTTCTAGGAAAAATCATGTTGTCTTCTCTGTACAAGTTGAAGCATGTACAAGTGGAATTTGGTGCTTCCACTCAGATGTAGCTGTAGAATGTTATTTTAGTGGGTGCTAGAAAAACATGAGGGTTGGTTCTCTCCACAAGAAGGAATATGTAAACAGAGGTTGTAGCCTCATTTGAGTAGTTGCTCAAATAAATATGAATATTTATCTGTATCTATCATGTGTGTGTGATTGATGATCATCATTCCTTCTATCATACTTGCTGCATTATCATAGCTGTAAACTTGTAATCACTAATAATGTTTTAAATATTAAAAATGGTTTAAGCTTTAGAAATAATTGATGTTCCATGATGATCATGATCCATGATGATGATCTTCCATGGATTATGATTATGATGATATAGTTGTTGAAAAATTCCTATGACATATAGACTCACTAGTCAGTTGTACAGATGTATTGTTGTTGTAGAATATCTTGCTTGCTAAGAGAGAGTGTTAAAGAAATGTAACTGCGGAAGATATTCTATTTTTGTATTATTATCATTATTGTTGTTGTTGTTGTTATTTTTATTCCTCCTTTCGGATATGTTGTTCCTCTCATCAAGGATGTCATTAATGTATTTGTTCATGTGAAGTCTTGAGGTAAAACCTTTGTTGTAAGTCGGGTCAGCAATACCCATAAAAGTATTATTAAATAATTTTTTAGTTTCCCAAGGAAATTTGTCACTGGAAGTAAGGGTAAGTCAGCCATGTTTGGTTATTAGGCCTCTCAAATGATTACTACAAATAGGAGAGGCACCTCCCTCATTCGAATATGGTGAGCACTAAAGAAAGTTTTCTAGAGAGAGGTGAAACAATCCATTTGAGGAGGAGGAAGTAGTATAGTCTTATTTTTTGGGTCTTACACTGTACTTAGATGAAGTCTATATGGAGGAATTTTTGTTGGGTTTTCTTCCCCATGAGAGTTTCCTAGGATAAATCTATATGTTCTCTTTGGTCCTTCTATGTTTTTTGTTCTTTCAGTGATCTTTTTGTTTAGGCATAACAACTTTTAAAATATTAACATTCTTTTGTGGCATCGGTCATCCATTTTTTAAAATTATTTTACAAGTACACCACAATAAAAATAGTAATAATGTGCAAACCATAGTCCAAAATAACAACAACAATAATATTTCCATGGGCTAGACCAGAGGGTATTACACCCCTCCCCCCTTAAACCATGCTTTGTCCTCGATGCATACACATACATGCTGCAAAATATCAAAATAGATGAGGGTATGCATCCTTCATCACATCTTCCAATTCCTAAGTTGCATCCTCAGGATTATAGTGGCTCTACTGAACCTTAACTTGGTGGATTTCTATGTTCCTTAAAAACTTTGTCTTCTTACCTACAATGGTAACAGGCTCTACCACAAAGTCTTCTTTCGGTTCCACCTGTATCATATTCCAATCAATTATTCCTAGGATCATGCACATACTTTTTCAACAAACAAACGTGAAACACATTATGCACTTTTTATTAATTATGTCACAACAATATTGTGACAAAGTATAAACTCACAAGTGATTCAATGACAAATTACACATGAAATGATGTAACAATACTGCAATAGGAGGTTTCATCTCTATATAATCAATAAAAGAATGAATAATACAATACAATTTCATGCAGAATGCATGAATTCCAAACCAATTCGAATTCTCTAGGATGTAATTCAAATTGCATGGATGGGTGTAGCTTAACTGAATGTCAGCAACACTAGACACGCCTAGTTAACCACTAATCTAGCCATAAATGGCTCTCACTGAGTCCTAACTGAATCAGAGTGCAATAGATGACTGACTCTAACTGAATGTAACTCAGACACATGTCACTGCATGCCAATCAGTAGGTGGTAGTGCATCACTAACTCCATTTAGCTCCGATGAAGTTAAATGAAGTGATAATAGTCATTAAAAGTGGTTGGGGGAACATTCATTCACTCCAGTTCATCCCAATCAGCCCAAAATAGATAATTGCATGATGGAGGCACCTTTCCAACTCAGCTTAATTGATTGTTAGGTGAAACAAAATTTAGTTATCTATTAGGTGCACTTATGACACTCAGTTTACCCCAAAATTTCTCCCTGATTGAAGGAGGAAGCCCAGTTAACCTCCCTGATTGAAGGAGGAATCCCAGTTAGGCTCCCCAATTGAAGGACAAGGCTTAGTTGGCCTCGTTGATTGAAGGAAGGCGTGGGTGTGCTCATGCTAATGTCATGGTGTGCTCATCTGATGTCAATTAAGTCAATTTAACTTAGGATAGTGGGTAATTAGGCCAAAATTGACCAAGTAAGTGTGTATGTTGGGTAAATGACTCCAACACCCCCCGTTAAGCTATACTCAGGAGGAGTAAAACTAAAATGCATGAAATGGTAGGGCCCTAGAAACAAAGGCCATAGGTCACCCTGTACAAGAAACTAACTCTAACAATGCTAAAAAATAAAGGCTAAGTGAGGAAAGAGGGAAAACCCAATGGGAACCCCCCCCTCCCTCAAGATGAACACTAAATAAGTAAATTGATCACCTTGATGAACTCACCCCCAACAATGAATGGAGGTAAGTCAATTTTTTATTTGCAAATATCTTGGTGAAGATATCTACAATATTCTCATTTGTAGGGCAGTATTGCAGAACAATGGTCTTGTCATGCACCAACTCCCTGATGTAGTGCATGTGTATCTCAACATGTTTGGTCCTCTTCCTAGTAAGTGGATCTATGGAGATCTTAATATCACTTTTATTGTCACAAAATATGACTCTGGACAAAGTACTACCAATCTCAAACTCTGAAAGAATTCCTTGCAAGCATTCACTGCTCTCCTATAGTCTGCCCCTGCTGAAGACAATGCAATGGTAGCCTACTTTTTTCTAGACAGGAAAATGGGGCCACCACCAAACATAAATACATTCTTGGAAGTGGACTTCTGATCTATGGAATCCCCTGCCCAATTTGAATCTATATAACCAAACAACTCTATCTTAGAATTTTCAACATAGTGAATGTCGTAGGATCTTGTGCCCTGAATGTACTAAAGGATCCTCTTGGCTTCCTTCCAATGCAAGTCATGAGGCTTCTACATGTATCTTGATACAAAATTCATGGCATAAAAAATATCAGGCTGTGAATGTGTCAAGTAAAGGAAGCTACCAACCAGCTAGCGGTAGATAGTGCAATCCATGGGTGGAGTGTTTTTCCCCTCTTCAAGGCTGATCCCTGAGAGAAAAGGGAATGAGGAAGCCTTAAATTCAGCGATGTTAAACTTAATTAAAATGTATTATATGCATTTAGACTGAGTTACCATTATCCCATCAAAGTCTTGGGATATTTTAAGCCCCAGAAATTGCTTCAAGAGCCCTAAATCGCTCATCTCAAATGCATCATGAAGAGCAGTTTGTATGAAAGAAATGGAAGCAAGTGTGCTTCCTGTAGTCAAAATATCATCAAAATATAAAACAATGATAAGTAAATTACCATAATAATTCTGTAGATACACATTTGGATCTTATTTACACCTTTGGAAGTTTTGTGAAAGCAGAAAGGCATCCATGTTGGCATACCATGATCTTGGGGCATGTTTCAACCCATATAGTGATTTCTGCAATTTGAAAACCAAAGAAGGATCTGATGTGTACCCCTTGGGATGCTTCATATATATCTCCTCATGAAGGTGTCCATGTATAAATGAAATCTTGACATCCATATGATGCACCTCCTAGTGCTTGGATGTCGCAATGGCCAAAAACTAGGCAGATGGAGTCCATCTTTGCCATCAGTGCAAAGGTCTCATGATAGTCCACACCTTGGACTTGTGAGAACCCTTTTGCAACCAGAATTTACTTATATTTTCAAGTTTTTCCATCAGCAGAAACCTTTTTTTCTGAAACACCCACTTGCATTGAACTAATTTCCTCCTAGGTGGAAGAGAAACTAGCTCCCAAGTAGCATTTTTCCAAAGAGAATTAAACTCTTCGTCCATGGCAGCTTTCCATCTCGGATATTTTCGAGCATGGTAGTAGGAATTAGTATCACAAAAAATAATTAAATAACATGTCTTATACAGTAATGAATCATGGAAAGAGAGAGAACTACCTTCTCTTTGAAAATCAGACCGGGTTCTTCTTGGATCAGCAGGATTTCCAATGTTTTCCCCAGCGGAAGAGAGTGTCTTCTTGGCCCAAGTTGGGAGGTGTGTTTTCACTCTAGAATATGATTCTGAACCTGATATTTGTTGCTGATTGATATCATAAATAATATCATCAAAACAATATCCATCACTCCCAATTTCATCATCCAAATAATGAGCAGAACATGAAGGAATTTCAATAGATTTCTCCTTAACTAGTTCTACCTCTTGGAGAGGCTCTTCAAATCGGACACTTCTTTTGATGAAAATTTGTTCTGTTCTGATATTAAGCAGCTTTAAACCTTTAGATTCTTTTGTATATCCAATAAACAAACATTCAACACTTTAGGGTTTCAAATCCTTCCTCTTGTCATGCAGAATTTGGGCCCATGCAGTGGACCCAAATACCCTGAAATTTGACACATCTGGCTTGTGTCCAAGATAGGCTTCAAAATATGTCATGCCTTTCATGGAGAAGTAAGGTACTCTATTCTGAATGTGTGCAGAAACAATCATGGCCTCAGCCCACAAATTTTCAGCTGATCCTTTTTCTTCTAGCATGCATGTGGTCATCTCCTTGAGAGAGCGGTTTTTCCTTTCCGCTACACCATTTTGCTAGGGGTGTAGGGAATGGAATGTTGGATATTGATCCCACTATCTGAACATATTTGTAGAAATTCTTTACTGTTATATTCCCCTCCATTATCATATCTCAAACATTTAATCTTTCTCCCAGAGGCATTCTCAACCAGTGCTTTCCACTCAACAAATTTCTCCAAAACTTCATATTTTTTCTTGATTAAGAAAACCCAAGTGTATCTAGAAAAATCATCTATGAAGGTGAGTGCAGACCCAGATCCATTCATGGATGTGGTGGTAATTGGTCTGCTAATATCAGAATGAGATACTTGATGCACGACTTTCCTTCCCCCGATCAAACTTGTCATTAGGGTGTTTGCCAACAATACAACCTTTGCAAACTATGGTGGTAGCTTTGATGGCAGGGAGGCCTTCAACCATGGAAATTTATATGAATTTGTTGCAAATACTTGAAATTTAAATGACCAAATCTCTCATTCCATAGTCTACTAACCTCATTTCCATGATTTAGAAGAGCAGTGGGCTTTGCATCCGCCAGAAAATGGGAAAACTCATAGGCTTTTGCATGATGGTTTTCTAAGCCTTTTCCAACAAGTTTACCAGATGCAACTTCAATGATTTCTACATCATTGGGGCTGAAGGTTACTCTCTTGGAAACTTTGGTATGAGTCATTTGATATACACCCAGGAGGTTGGAGGCCAAGGAGGGTACATACAAAACATTAAAAAAATGTCCATGTCCATGATTTATTGTACCTTGTCCCTTTGAAATAATGGTAGAATCATCTCCCATGTGGATGGGAATTCTCTTGTCAATTTCCAGAGAAGAGAAGGAATCTCTAATTTCCATCATTTGAAGCTCCAGAGTCTATGAGCAGAGCTTTGGGATTCGAGGTCATTTCCATGAGAGCATGTCCTCTTTCTTGCTGGGTATCCTGATCTTTGTGATCTCTCTTCCGTGACACTCTCCAGAATATTGATATTGTTTCTCTCAAGGAGAGAAGTCATCTCATCAAGCTTCTTCTTCATGCAAGCATGTTCAAGGTGGAATCCCTTCCCACAATATGAACACTTGACTTTCTCTTTCCCATGGTTTCCTTTGTTCTTGTGTTTCTTCGAGCCTAAATACTCTTCTTGCTAATGGATCTTTTCTTTAGGCTTTGGAGCTTTGAATCTACTCTTTTGATTCTTCTTCCCTTTCCCCTTCAGATCTTTGGGCCCTGAAGAAAATAGGGATTGATATTTTGAGGATTGAATGATCCCCATTAGAAAAAGATTGTCATGCTCATTTGTTAGGGACTCAATGAAGGCATTGAGAGAAGGCATCTTCCATCCAGGGGTTGTGAGATTCCCACAATGGAAAGTGAAAACAAATACATAGTTGTTGGCACCATGTTTTGAGAGAATGGCGAGGAAGAGATGATCATCCTCCTTCTTCACCTCACACTGATTCAACTGTAGGACTAGATACTTGAATTTTGTGAAGAATTCATTGAGAATCTCAAAATTTCCAGGTTAAAGAGAAATCAACTCATTCTCTAGCTGATAAATCCTCAAATCATCCTGTTTCTCATACAGGGAGGCAAGTTGGTCCCAAATTTCTTTCGGATTCTTCAATCTCGAGAGATGAAATAGAAGGTCCTTAGAGATAGAGAGACACAAAAACCCAAAAGATTCATCCATTTTGTTAAAAAAATCTATCCTTTTCAACAACATGGTTAGGATCTTACTCCGTGTTCATAGTGACTTTGTAGAGTCCTTTAGCACGTAGTTGGATCTCCATATCTCCCTTCCATTGGTGATAATTGAAAGGAGTTAGGAGTTCTATGGAAGAAGCCATACTTATACTGTATCAAAAGCAATGAACCTGTAAAAAATCTTGCAATCAACACAAAAAATTCACCGTAAGGTTGAACAACCTGCACATTTCAAGTTTTCATCACACCCAGCATAATTGATCAAGCAAGCTTGATCCCGTCAAATATCATGTTTTTGAAAAATAGAGCTTCTTCCCGCAGTGGCTTTGATACCATATTAATTCTATCACGACAATCTTGGGACAAATGATATAAACTCACAAGTGATTCAATGAAAAATTACACATGAAATTATGTAACGGTACTGCAATAGGAGGTTGCAGCTCTGTATAATGAATGAAAGAATGAATAATACAATACAATGTCATGCAGAATGCATGAATTCCAAACCAATTCAAATTCTCTAGGAGGTCATTCAAATTAGTTAACCACTAATATAGCCATAACTGACTCTCACTGAGTCCTAACTGGATCGGAGTGAAATAGATGACTGAGTCTAACTAAATGTAACTCAGACACATGTCACTGCATGTCAATCAGTAGGTGGTAGCGCATCACTAACTCCAATTAGATCCGATGAAGTTAACTAAAGTGATACTATTCATCAGAAGTGGTTGGGGGCGCATTCATTCACTCCAGTTCATCCCAATCAGCCCAAAATAGACAACTACATGACGGAGGCACCTTTACAACTCAACTTAATTGATTGTTAGGTGAAAGAACGAACAATCAGTTAGCTATTAGGTGCACTTATGACACTCAGTTCACCCCAAAATTGCTCCCTAATTGAAGGAGGAATCCCAGTTAGCCTCCCTGATTGAAGAAGGAAGCCCAGTTAGCCTCCCTGATTGAAGGATAAGGCTTAGTTGTCCTCCTTGATTGAAGGCGTGGGTGTGCTCATGCTGATGTCATGGTGTGCTCATCTAATTTCAATTAAGTCAAGTAAACTTAGGATAGTGGGTAATTAGGCCAAAATTGACCAAGTAAGTGTGTATGTTGGGTAAATGACTCCAACGCTTTTATGCTAGGAGGAAAACCTATTTCATAAGAAACTAGTCCTATCTTTTCCAAAATATCAAAGGGGCCACAATATCTAGCTACAAGTTTAGAAAAATTACCCAAGTTTAAAGTACTCTTTTTTAGTTTCACTTTCAAAAACACGTGATCCCAAACCTGAAACTATTTATCAATCCTATTCTAATATGCATAAATTTTCTATCTATCCTATGTTTTTTTCAAATTATGTGTAATCCTGACTATCTGATCTTCCATTTCCTTATGGCCCAACAATAACTCTGTATGTCATATTTTACCAACTAATATGCGTGTTTCATTTTATTCCATACATTACTTCAAAAAGACTTAATTTCAAAGAAGAGTGATAACCATTGTTATAAGCAAATTTCACAAGATGCAAATGATTTTCCCATTTAGTAGGTTGGTCCATTACATACATTTTTAGCATGTATTCAATAATATGATTAACCCTTTGTATTTGTCAATATATTTGAGGATGATGTGAAGTACTCATATTCAAATATATTCCAAAACCTTAAAACAAGTATTTCCAAAAATGACCTGTCAATTTTGAATCCCTGTATAGCACATTTGATTTTAGAATACTATGCAATCTAGCTACCCATTTCATATAAATATCTTATATTTCAGTTGATTTATGTGTATTCTTAAGTGGTATAAAGTGAGATTCTTTAGTTAATTTGTCTACCACTACCATAATAGTGTCATGTTGTGACCTTGCCTTAGGTAATTTCCTGATAAAATCCATACTGACTACATCCCATTTCCATTCTGGTATCTAAAAATTTTGTAACAAACATGCAATATATCTATGTTCACATTTTACTTTCTAACATTCTAAGCATCTAGCTATGTAATCTGCAATTTCCTTTTTCATTCGTGGCCAATAACAATCCTTCTTAGTTGTTGCTACTATATTTTAATAACCATTTCTTTTAAAACCAATTTCTTTACGTTTTCGGAGTTAGGAATGTAGACCCTCTTAGTATACTTAAGTATTCCATCTTCCATTTTATAGTGTTCAAACTTATGTGTTGTTCCCTGTTGCTGCAAACCTTCTTTTACTTGTTAAAAGAATTTATCTGTACTATTTTCCTCTTTTATTCTATCCTTTAAATTTGAAGTGTTAGTACCAATAGCTACTTGCATCACATGCACTTTCCTACTCAGTGCATCCCCAACTTTATTTCATTTTCATTTTATATGGCTAATGTCAAAATAATATTCGCATAGTAGTTCCATCCATATTCTTTTTCTTGCATTTATATTAGGTTGTTCGAACAAGTATTTTAGAACATACTAATTAGTTCTTAATTTAAATTCCTTTCCCATTAAGTGGTGCCTCCATATCTTTAAAGCATGTACTACTAACTCTAATTCAAAGTCATGCATAGCATAATTTTTTTCGTGTTCCTTAACTTCATAGACCTATAACAAACTTAACTCTCAATTCTGAGTTAACAAACCACCTATACCCTCCTAACATGCATATGTATACACCATGAAATATTCATTTTTATTTTGTAAATAATTTATATTACATGTGCAATATTTGAAAATCCTTCTATAAATACGTGATAGTAGCTTTCTAATCCCATAAAGATCTAACTTCCAACACACTCTTAGTTTTTGGCCAATTCATAATTGGTTCAATATTTTTGGGGTCAACTGAGATTCCTTCTTCTGATACAATGTGTCATAAGTAGTGAATCTTATTCTAATAAAAATAGCACTTACTTAACTTGACATAAATTTGATTCTCTTTCAGTACCTGCATTTCTACTCTCAAGTGTTCTTCGTGTTCTTTATTTATCTTAGAGAAAACTACTATGTCATCCAATAAAACAATCATAAAATTGTCCAAATATTTTCAAAAAATATCATTCATCAATCACATAAAGGTAGTTGGTGCATTCATCAAACCAAAAGGAACAACTATAAACTTGTAGTGACCATATCTTGTTCTAAAAAAAATCTTATTAATGTCCTCTTCCCGACCCGATATCTATCTTTGAAAACATTGTGGCACCCTTTAACTTATCAAATAAGTAACTAATTCACAATAAAAGCTACTTTTTCGTGATAGTTTCTTTATTTAACTGCATGTAATCTATGCAAAGTCTCAATGTACCATCTTTCTTTCTTACAAGCAAATTCAATGCTTCCCAAGGTGAAACACTAGACTAAGGAACTGTACCAAGAACTAGATAAATATTAAATTCTATATCTCTTATAGGAGGCATTCTAGGTATCTCTTGAAATACATCTACAAATTCCTATAAAACCGAGTAGTCCTCTAACTAAGATTCCTTTTTTCTTATATTTTCCTAGGTGAGATGCATAAATTTGACACCCTTTTCTAAAATAATTCTTTAACTATAAGGTTGTAACCTACCCTAAATATATAGGTCTAGGTATTCCTTTAGCTATTAATATGTTTCCTTCCTCATCTAGCCATGTGTAAGTATTATTGTAATAATCCAATATAGCTCGATGTGTAGTCAACCAATCCATACCAATCAAAACATCATAAGAGCATATGGTGTGTAATAATTTCTTCTCAGTGAGATCTAGGAGCTAGAGCAATATTCACACTCAAAGTATTTTACAAAATATGCAAGAGAATAGTAAAAGAGACCGGAATAGCACATGTGAATGGTGATAATAACTCATCATATTATTATAGTACATGTTGTAGATGTTTATAGTACATATTTATAATACATTGGGGAAAAATTTGTGAGCCCTTGGAATCCATGTGAATGCATACAAGTTTCAAGATAGGATTTGACCCCTAAACCCCCCTAGGTTGACCAATAGGCTCCCAAACCTAACCAAACAGTCACAAATCCATGTGTGAATAGGTAAGAAGCATGTCTGGTTCATAAATGAGGGAAGGCTAGCATGGGAGAGCACATGGGTGAGTGGGAGAGTCTCTAGGATCCAAATAAATGCCTAAGAAGACCACAAAGCAGCCACATTCACACACTAGCACCCCTAGTCAAAGTTGAAAGTGGTTTGTAATTAATGTAGGTGCCTTAATGAAAAAATGATCAAATTATATAGCCTCAACTGTCAATTATTGAGCTAGAATCACCTATTTGATCAGTATTGATTAGTATAACCTAAGTTAGACCATACAACATAAGCACAAGGCAAATGATTATGTATCATAGGTAGATAACCATGGTACTAAGGTATATTATTTCTATAACACTTCCCCTTAAGCATAAATTAGTACAACTTCAACCAAAATGATTTATTAAGGCCTTGGAAACTAAGGCACAAGTCACATTTTACAACAAAATTTTATTAATCCATGTAACCGAGGTAAGGAGGAAAACCTCATGGGACAAAACCTCCCCTCATAAATGGATATGATAGAGATGAAAAGAAAGGTATTCAACAGGTCGTCTTCTTCACTTGAATGAGTTGAAAGAACAACTTCTTGGTGATGTACTTGGTAAAGATGTTGTGGATTCCAAGATCATGCATCAATGCATCAAAGTATTGTAGACAAAGATCATGTGGAGAGGCCATTTGATGATGGAGGGGAATCATAAGAATATATTTTTCTGCAAGAATAATCTGATTTAATAGCATAATCAACCATGGAAAATATATCTCTGCAAAATCTTTCCCAAATAACATCAAAAGATTCAACAAATCTGCATCATGTGTAGCTTCCATATCATGAATAAAACCATGAATCTTCTTCCCAATTAGATGAAGTACCTTCATAACTTGGTAAAAAATATCATGAGGCTCTGGAATACCAGAATATATGTCATATAAAGAAGAAAATATCATAGGTATGGTGTCTCCATGAGTGAATGGGTCCATAGAGAAAGAAGAGTGAGCAACTAGATCACAATTGCAATTGAGTGAACTTGGAGGGTCTGGAGACTTGATATTTGAACCATGGGTTGTAAAAGAAATTCCAGAAATATGGAAAAGAAGTCCCATGAATGCCAATGATATGGATTTCCAACCAATCAAAGACATGCAGGACATAAAAGTGACATATAAAAGTGACATAGCATTGGAAACTAGGCAATTTATAGATTTTCCAACTAGTGAACTTGAGGGTTGTCAAGTCTTTTGTTCATGAAATGGTTGGGGAAATGAGTATATGAATGTTATAGGATTTATATAAGAATTTATATCAACTTTAGAATCAGAATGGGAAATATCTGATTGGGTTGGGAAATATCTTTCAGAAGACTCTTCAGAAACTAGCAAAAAATGACTAGTTTTGGGAGGAATCTTTGGTGAACTGATTGGGGTTTCTTCCAAGGAAGGGATGGAGGGTTCATATTATGATAGAAGGTAAATAAGAAAAAAATCCAGCATAAACTCATATATTAGAAATGGTTTTTACCCATGCACTCAATGCATTCTCAGGCTTACCACTTCCTTGCTTGTGCTCCCATCCTCTTGCAAAATCTGGAAGATCAATATGGTTCTCCTCAAGGATTTTGGTCATGATGTCCATATTATTTCTGAAGAAATATATTTCAATATGTGAAAATTGGAAATAAAAACATGTGGGTACCTCTCTCTTGTTTCTGCTCCTGGATCTCGAACTCCCATCAGTAGAACTGGAGCTTTCTGAACTTGACTACTTCTTCTCTTTCTCTTTTTACTTCGAATCTTTCTTCATTCCTTTGGTTTGATTTGATAAAATAGAAGCAAGAGATTTTTATTTGGTGTATTTGATGGTACCCATTTATATGAGCTTTTCCTACTTCTGAGTCAAATACTCCATGAAGTCTGCTAGCGCAAGCATCCTCCAATTTCTAAATGTAAGCTTGTTTGAGTGGAATGTCGAAACATACACAGAATACTTAGGCCTTAGATTAGAAATGATGGAAAAGATAAGTTGATCATATTTATTCTCTATTCCACATAGTTTTAGCTGAAGTACCAGTGCTTTGAACTTGGTAAAGAATTCCATAATGGTCTCATAGTGAGTTGGGCTTAGGGAGATTAGCTCATTCTCAAGCTGATGGCCTCTCATTTGACCAGTCTTCCGAAATAGTGACTCAATATTGAGACAAAATTCATTGGGTGTGCCAATAATTTCAACAAGAAATAGGATATCCCTCGAAATATTGAGGTCAATCTTTCCAATAGCTTCATTAAGTTGATTGAAGTACTTTGCTTTCTCTATTGCAGAGTTGGGCTCGGCTTCAGTCCCCATGGTGACTCTATGTAGGCCTTTATACCTCAATTGGATCACCATTTCATATTTCCATTCAAAATATTTGAATGATGTAAGCAATATCTGAGTCTTCTCCATCCTACTTGCATAACTTGTGACAAAAAAACTATAAAACCTGTAATGAAAACACTCATCTTTTTTGGAAATATGCCCTAAACAACAACTCAAACCTATATATATTTGTTTGGATCTCCAACTAGCTCTGATACAATGTGATAATTTCTCCTCAGTGAGATCTAGGAGCTAGAGAAATATTCACACTCAAAGTATTTGACAAAATATGCAATAGAACAACAAAAGAGACTGAAACAACACATGCAAATGGTGCTAATAACTTATCATATTATTACAATACATATTGTGTATGTGTATAGTACATATTTATAATACATTGGGAAAAATTCGTTAGCCCTTGGAGGCCATGTGAATGCATATAAGTGTCAGGCTAGGATTTGACCCCTAACCCCCCCTAGGTTGACCAATAGGCTCCAAAACCAAACCAAATAGTTATGAATCCATGTGTGAATAGGTAAGAAGCATGCATGGGTCATAAATGAGGGAAGTATAGAATGTGAGAGTGCATGGGTTAGTGGAAGAGTCTTTAGGAGCCAAATAAATGCCTAAGAAGACCACAAAACAACCACATTCGCACACTAGAGCCCCTAGTCAAATATGGAAGTGGTTTGTAATTAAAGTAGGCACCTAGATTATAGAATGATCAAATTAGAGCCACTGAACTATGAATTAATGAGCCAGAATCACTTGTTTGACCAGTATTGATAAGTATAACTTAACTTAGACCATACAACATAAGCACAAGGTAAATGATTATGTCTCCTAGGTAGATAACCATGGTACTAAGTTAGATTATTTCTCTAACATGGGGATAACATTCAAATCTGTTAAATTATATAAACCATTCATTTCCAAAGGACATTGTCTTACTATTTCTATGACTTTTATTTTTGTTCCAGTTTCTAACTGTACAAGACTTGCTACCTCAAGGTTACTTTTCTTAAAAGAAAAATTCAAAACTACACTAGGTGCAACATAATTTTTACTAGCTCTTGAATCAATTAAAAGAGATAAGGTTCTGTTACCAATCATACTTGTCACATTTATCATGTGAGACTGATGATTTTCCTCCCTACCTTACACAACTGCATAAATCCTTTGAGTCGTACCAACATCACTTACTGTTGATTCCTGAATGTTGTGAGTGTTGTCTCCTTTCATATGTGGAAAATACCTTGCATAGTGATTCATATTACAATTCCAATATCTAACAGGAGGTATGTAATCTAAATCTTGTTTCTTATGAAAATTACCACTTCTATTAATAGGATGATTTGTTCCCTAAGTTTATTTGATGTCATGTAACACTCTTCTCATCCTTCAATTGTGTATGTTATTTATGCTTATCCAACTTATACAAATGTTTTTCCTTCTCGTTTATGTTTTTAAAGGTTTTGGGCATATCATAATAAATCTTATCCCTGTAAAAAGTTGGAAGTCCACTTAGAAACATTTGAATCTTAATTTTCTCATCTTTTATATAGTCTACATAAGTTAATAGATTAATAATTATCTTCTCATATGCACCCATATTTATATTTACCACCTTAATTTCAAATAATTCTTCCATATTATTACCATATTATTTCTTTGAAAGGTATTTTTGTTTAAAATAATTTATATTAAACCTTTTCCAAGTGATATTTATTCGTCAATATATTTCAAGTGAACCAAATGTTTCCACCAAAGAGAGGTTTTCCCCTACAAATTAT
>LPNX011102357.1:210908-247366 GCA_001517045.1 Pseudotsuga menziesii
TCAAAGGTTGGAGATTTAATATTTATTTATTCTCCAATAAATTGATCATGTTCATACCTTCTCCTTCTACTATTACGGTCATCTAAAATCCTAGATAGACTAGTCTTAGTACTTGTAGCTCTTTTTATGAATGGAGGTGTACGGTAACTGTCTGGTGGAAAGTCCATCCTAGAGTAAGTTTTCATGCTTTTCCTTTCTTTCTTGTATTGGGTATTATTCAAGGATATTAGTTCTTTCATGAAATTATCTTGAAGGTGATTGATCCTTTCATTACATTTATTAATCGAGTATTCCAAGTCAAGGGATGAACTACTCCCCCTCCTGCCTGCATACTCCTCTTCTTGGCCATAAGGGGTTGTCTGTTTAGCTTCCATCCTATATTGTTCTTCTTTGTGGGTTCTTCATAGGTAATATTATTTATTTTGTGTTGCAATGTGTTCATCCCAAGTTTTGATAACATTCCATTATTAGATTTATTTATTTTCTCAAATAATAATTAATTTTATAGCTAAGAAGAAACAAAGCATACTATACTAGTCTTCAATTTTTGAAATAAATAACTAAGAAAAATGCATAAAAGTATATAATTTGTTTCAAACATATTCTAGATATTCAAAATAAAATATATTTTTTCATATTTCACAAATATATCAACACTTCCATAATTAACTTTCATATAGGAAACATTTAACCTTTATTCAAGCAAGCAAATTTAAAGTGACCAATAGGCCCAACAGTCGCAATGTTGCAACCGCGGATTTGATACCATATGTAAAGTCCCTTGTGGGTATCTAAGGGTCTCAAGGATGTATCATTATATCTATAGGGATAGTTATATAGTTTCAGAAATACGGATTAGTCAAAAACTATTTAATTTCAGTTTTCATGATTTAATTTCAACAAAATCCCTTTAATTACCAATAAATTAAAATAAACTCAATAATTATTCCCAAAAATGATCCAAGGGATAGGAAAGTTTCTTAAAATCATATAACATCATAAAAAATTCAATCCAATCCATATTACATATCATAACCACCTCTAAAAGCTAATTATTCTTATTCATAGTTAACTAGTAATTAATGTGTTAATTACGACACTTAGTGCACAAATGGCGACACTTGTAAAAAGTCCATTTGTTTAACAAATAACCATTTATTATCAATAAAAATAGATTAATAAAATATAATTACATGTAAATAACACATAATTACCAAAATTACAATAATTAATCATGATAATTACGAAAGAGAGTCCACAAAACTAGTTAACTAGTTTTCTAATTTATAAGCAGCTAGTCTTGCAGAAAATCAACTTGTAACCATGCCAATAGAAAAAGAAGAAATCATAAAACCATTATCAACATATTTAATCTTAAACCTACATCCTATTAAAGTAATATTTTCAGATCATTCCAATTGCACATAAGGTAATCTTTTCCATCAATTCCAATGAAACTAGTTAACATTCTCTGCAAGGAATTGAGTTTATAACCAAATCAAAATGTAATGAATACATAAGTAAATTATCAAAACTTATAATTATACACCTACATCACAATAAATTTTTATAAATGGATCACATGGATGTAGCATTACATTTTTACGAAGCAAAGATTTCAATCCACATCTAGTTATCAAATTTTACTACAATGTACCTAGTTTCCAATTTAACTTTCCACATGACAAATAAAGAGAAACATATGAATACTATATCTCATGGAAATAACAACATGGGTAAAATACATCCATATGTATGTATCTTTATTCCCATATACAGTCCATTAAATAACTCAGAAAACTAGCTAATTCTACTCAGCTTAACTAGCTAGTAATTCTAGTAATTGCTAGATTAATTAAATACACAGGTCATAGAATCATTAAAATTGCATTCCAAATATAAATAACATATTTTTCAGCCATAAAATATTATCTCTCATTTGAACATTTCATCAAGCACGTCATATGAAAAGTCACAAATCTACTCAAAAAAATTCCATTGAAGGAGCTAGAAATTAGAATTTGATCTAGAATTTTGGTAGACATTCCTCAAACACTATAAATAATATTTATGCTAAAATTATAATAAAAAAAAAAACAAATTTATTTATCATATATAATCATAAAATTAACACTCAGTATTTTTTACAAACACTTCATTTTCCAAGTCTTAGAACTATGCAAAACAATCCAATCGAAGAACTAGTTTTCAAATAAGAGGTAGAAGCATGAAAGAGAAGTGTATTAAACCATTATGAGGATAATGTATAATCAAAATAAACATTATATAATTAACAGGGGAATAACTATAAGTTTTTTAGAATAGTTAACAAAGAATCATTTCCTCAAACAATTTTTGCAATAAATTTCAAAACTAGTTTCCAATATAATCAACATAATAGAAATAATAATAATAATGTCCAAACCATAGTATAGAAACCTTGTGCCACTATGTCCAACATAAAAATAAGCATAATATGTCCATGGGATAAACCAAAGGGTATTACACTATCCATACTCCACTCGATGAATCCACTAACCTTTGTGAACATAAGTACCTAGCTTGCTTCTACTTATGGCTACACCATCATCATTTCCTTAACTATAGGTAGATGAAAGTACTTATCTCTCACTCTCATTATTACTTATGATTTTTATAGTTAAGTTGTTATTTATTATTGTTAAATTCACTTATGCTTTGCTCAAATTTTATAGTTGTTCTCTTTCTTATAGATTGATTAGAGCTCATTCATAGGCTAATTTAATAGTTTAAAATTTAGATATTTATCATTTACATGATAATTAGGCAACTTGTTGGTAAATTCCTTTTCCCCAACATTTCATAGTTTAGTTTCTATCATTTTAGATGGTAATTATGCTTGCCTGTTCCCTTACCTTGACATTTTTGTTTGACATGTATTGCTTACTTCTCAACTTGTCTTTTCGTTTTGTCTTTTGCATCCCTAACATTATACTAATTCATGGGGTACCTGTTGTGGCTCCACCTTGCATTGATACTCAAGGAATGTGTACCTCCACACATACTATGTGATATATAGGAAAAGTCAGTGGAGGATCCCCTCTTGACACCATAGTATTAAATTACATTGCAAGAAACCTGGATTATTCCTTCCCATTTTTTTTCTTGTATACTTCCTTACAACTCGCTACTATTTCCATCTCATGGATAGTAGCTTCCATAAGCGAGAAAAAATGTTGCATATGAATAATTCACACTTGGATGCTCACATATGCCTACCCTCAGGAGGTGCGTTATGTGGTCCACCCCTATTCTATACTCATGAATGACCTTCCCAATGTTGATATGATATCTCTTGATTACTACATATGTGATGGATTTCCTTATTACAGCCTCTATCACCCTAAGCTATATGTGGGACTTCACTAGGATGTCTAGTGCTAGGGTGGGTTACTTAGGTCCCTATTCCTCCTTTGGTCTCTTAATTTTGGATACCAATTTAACTCATTTGGGAATTCACTACAACAAACATGTCATTAGTGTTGAGTTTAGAACCAAATTTTGGTGCTTTTTTTCAAGTTGGAGTTTTTTCTCAATATAGAAGTCGATGCTAATTTTTTTTTTTTTTAGTGACTAGATTTAGCATTATGTTTAGTGTTGACTTAGTGTAAAATAATATTTATCTAAAGAAAAATAGAAAATGGTAAAAGATGAAAAACAGAAATGAAAAATGGTAATGGAATGCTCAGATATTGACCTATTTCACTTAGAAAAAAGAAAGAACTTTTAGTCAACTACATTTTTACAAAAAAAATTCAATAGAAGTGTAGATCTAAACTAGAATGAGACTAACCTAGTACAAATTACAATTCATGGAAACATAGATGGAAAATAAATAAATAAAAAAAGGTGAGGAAATGCTAAGATGTGAACCCAATTACATACTAAAATTAAAAGTCTTTACTTACCTACATTCCAACATAAAAGTTTCATTAAGAATGCATATCTAAATTGAAATTGGCCAAACCTATATATGCAAATAAGTGCATGATGTAGATTTGAGATACATTTCAACATTTAATATTAAGAGAAAGTAAGTAGCTAGAGATATATGAGTGTTAATATTTGAACCTAGATCTCCTTATGGGAATGAAATGACCTTCCTTAATAAACACCCATGAGCTAGGTCTTCACATTAAACATACTCTCAAAGATTCCATTTTCCCTTCTTTTTCCAATAGAGTTTCAATGGAAAACAATAAGAAGTATTATAAAATAAATAAATGAAAATATTAAGGTAAAAGATGAATGAACATCCATGAAACCTTAGCCTCCATGCATTGTAGTGGGAATTTCTCCCCGTTTATGTGCAAAAGCACCAACCTTAGCTTGTCCAGAGCATAAGGAAGAGTTCAATGATAACAAAAGGAAATGAGATAACAACAACAATATTTTAATGGTTTTTTCATATATATACTACTAACTAATGCAAGATATAAAAATGAAAACACCTTTATTTTGGAATTAGGCCACCGTATCTGTCCAAGGAAATGGTCCCATAGCTCCACGGTTTTGGACTCCAGTCTCTTCCACAGCTAGTTGTCAGATGGGGGAATTGTTAGGATTATTAATCCTCCCTTATCCAAATTGGTCATATGTCTAAATCAGGAGTCATGTCTAAATAGGGACTCCACCTAGTCTATTTTTAGTCACTAGCACCGTTAGGTCCACTTGGCCTAATTGGGTCACATGTTCCAGTTACTAAAGTGTGGGGAACATTAATTGAGGCCTGCTGCAACTAATTTCACTTGCATGCATCAATTTAGGAGCCTCCTAGATCAATCCCTACAATTTAGGAGCCACTAGGAGTGCCGATACCAACCTTCATCAGTTGAGTTCAGTCAGTGACTATTCAAGCTGAGCTAGGAGTCAGTTACAATCAGTTCTAGTCCTCTACATTCAGTTAGTGCTAGGTTTGCATGGATGTATGAAGGAGAGGTGAATTCCTCACCTACCACAGTCAGTTAGCCTTAGTTAACATTGAATTAGACACTTTATTTGTGTTTTATAACTCCGATGAACTCCGATAATGTTTTAGACAAGGTCAGTTAACTATTGAGTCCTTCGATAATTCTTCAAACAAGGTCTTAGTTACTTACAGCCAAGTAGAGTCTAATCAATTCGAATTTCCTCATGTGGATTCGAATTCCATGTGTCTATTTATCCATTGTATTACATTGTAATTATTCATCTAATTACTTTTTGATTAATGAAATCATTCACACTTGCAAGCCATTTTTGCATTGTTTCCTTCTTCAATTGTTGAGTAAATTGTGTGATATATCTTGTGAGTTGTGTGTTTGTCCACAGATCTATGTGCTCAATTTAATATGGTATCAGAGCCTCAGTAGACAAGGAACTTCTCCTCCTCAGATCTCCATCTAGATCATTTTTTTGAGCAATTTACTCCATTCCTACTCTGCACCAAAAGCAGAAGGTTTACCACTTAATACCGCAAGTTAAGGAATCATTGATCAAGATTGCTTCATCAATTATGTTGGGTGTGGTAAAAGCCTAAAATGTGTAGGTATTATACCTTATTTTGTATGTTTGATTGTGTAATTTACAGGTTATCATCTCTTCTCACTGCATTCGCTACAAGCAGATCTTTCTCCTCACTGCATTCGCTACAGTAGCTTAGTCCTTTTTACTACATTCAAAATGGCCCATCCAATACATCTGCTCACTTCCTTCAACCACCACCAGTGGAAGGAGGACATGGAGGGACTGCTTCGCACCAAGAAGCTCTCCAGACTCACAAAAGAGATAGAGGAAGAGCCAATTCTTAATAATGACAAAGAAAAGTACTTTAACAGGCTTGATGAAGCTTTTGGATACTTGTCCCTCTCAATCTCTCGAGATCTTCGCTTCCACATCAAAGGATTGAAGACTCCCAAGGAGATTTGGGATAAGCTTGCTTCCTTACTTGATAAGCAGGATGAGATTTGGGTCCATCAGCTAGAAAATGGGATGATCTCTCTTAATCCATCAAACTTCAAAACAATGAATGAATTTTTCACAAAATTCAAGAACTTGATATACCAACTGAAGCAATGCAAGGTGGATAAGGAGGATGATCAACTCATCCTTTCCATTCTCTCAAAACTTAGTGTTTAATACTTAGTATTTGTATCAACCTTTCAAACAATGAAGCTCACCACTCCAAATTGGAAGATTCCCACTCTTGAAGCTTTCATCCAATCTCTCACTTGTGAGAATGACAGGTTGATCCAAATGGGGATCATTTGATCTCCCAAAGATCAAGCACTGGTTGCAAGAGGAGGTAAGGTAGCGAATGACAAAGGGAAGCAAAGATATGAATCTCCTATGAAGAAAGATCAATCAAATGAGCCTTTAGGTTTGAAGAGAAGAAATAAGAATGGAAAATGAAAGACCCTTTGTTCCTATTGTGGAAGGGGATTTCATCCAGATAGCTCCTACATGAGAAGACAAATTGATGAAATGACTCTTGTTCTGAAGAAACATAACATTATTGCACCTACTAGTGCAAGGAATGCTGACTAGAGAGAAGAAATAGAAGACATAAAAGACACTGAAGATTGCTTCGAAATAAGTCATGCATTGAAGTCCATCTGCTCAACAACACATGTCTTCCTCATTTATTCTAGAGCTTCCAATCATATGGTTGCATCCAGAGAATCATTCTCTTCTTTACAGTCTTTTGATGGTCCTAGTATTCCGCTGGGCACTAACAGTAAAGTTCAAACCAAAGGGAAGGGCTCTATCAAGATTAAACATGTAAGGTTCAAAGATGTGCTCTATGTTCCCTCCCTAGCTTCAAACATGTTATCTGTATACCATATGACTCTTATTGGCTCTCCAAAGCGAGTGATATTTGGTCCTGACTCAATGGAGATCACATATATCTCTACTGGGAACATCATAGTGAATGGTGTTGCAAATCATGCCTCCAAGGCATGTGAGTTCTCACACTTCATGCCTTTTTTAGAACCAGTGCACTCTCAAAGGGAAGGTAAAAACATTCCATCTCCTTCTCTTGTATTTTTCACTAGTATTGTGGAACCAGTTGTATCAGTTCATGAGATTAAGATTCATTAAGATTCAAATTCAAATTCAGTCCCTACTTCCAAGCAGGAAGCTAGGAAGATGATTGGAAATCCATCTGGCATTCAAAAGACAGAGTAGCTTGTGCTATGTCATGCAATCTTACCTCCTTCAGAGAGATGCAACAAATTACCTATAAGATGTCACATGGCAAGGTATGATCAGTCACACTACCTTCGGGAGAATAGAGTGGATCATACACCTCTTCAGCCACAAAGAGGCAAAGTTTACATTCCTCCTTCCTTCCATCAACATTTTGGGACAAGAAGGAGAATTCTACATGCTAGGCCCCATAATACCTGTGCACAGAACAACATTCATGTTGCTTCGCTACATCACAGAGATGAAGGTTGCAACAACATATTTCCAAGTTTTTCAAACTTTAATCCAGATTCTATCTGCTTAGATAGAGGGGGGGATTTTTTCCCATGTGGTTTTTTCCCCAGCTCCTTGTATTGAGCAGTTACTTTACTTGATGTAATGGGTGACCTATGGTCTTAGTTACCAAGGCCCACAAATTGTCCAAGTTAGCATTCAGGGGGGGTGTTAGGATTATTAATCCTCCCTTGTCCAAATTGGTAATATGTCTAAATCAAGAGTCATGTATAAATAGGGAGTCCATCCAGTCTATTTTTAGTCACTAGCACCATTGGGTCCACTTGGACTAATTGGGGCACATGTTCCAGTTACTAAAGTGTGGGTAACATTAATTGAGCCCTACTGCCACTAATTGCACTTGAATTCATCAGTTTAGGAGCCTCCTAGATCAATCCATACAATTTAGGAGCCACTGGGAGTGTCGATGCCAACCTTCATCAGTTGAGTTTAGTTAGTGACTAGTGAAGCTGAGTTAGGAGTCAGTTACATTCAGTTCTAGTCCTCTACATTCAGTTAGCGCTAGGTTTGCATGGCTGCATGTAGGAGAGGTGCATTCCTCACCTACCACAGTCAGTTATCCTTAGTTAACACTGAATTAGACACTTGAGTTGTGTTTTAGAACTCTGATGAACTCTGATAATGGTTTAGACAAGGTTAGTTAACTATTGAGTCCTATGATAATGATTTAGACAAGGTCTTAGTTACCTACATTCAAGTAGAGTCTAATCAATTAGAATTTCCTCACATGGATTCGAATTGCATGTGGCTATTTAGCCATTATATTACATTGTAATTATTCATCTAATTACTTTTTGATTAATGAAAGCATTCACAGTTGCAAGCCATTTTTGCACCGTTTCATTCTTCAATTGCTGAGTAAATTGTGTGATCTATCTTGTGAGTTGTGTTTTTGTCCACATATCTATGTGCTCAATTTAATAGGAATGGATCCACATATCTGGAATAGATGTGTTGACGTCGATAGAAGGAGACCTACAACTAATCAAGGCAATGATGTTTCCTTTACTATAAGCACGAGGGGGATAACCAAAGATGTGGAACAATCAAGGGACTGACACACTGAATGGGGGAACCAGGGAAGGGGGTACAATGGACTCAAACTTCCTTTGTTCAAAGTATGATGACAAGGCTGAATTGGAAGTAAATGAAATAGGATCATGGGAGAGGGATCATAGTTGTAATACCGGGAAGATAACTGCAATGGGAAATGCTGAGGGAGGTAACTGGAATAGGAATATCTAGGGGATCCAAGGAAAACTCATCGCAGAGTGCTCTGAACAAAGGTCACCCAATGGGGGAAAGCTATCATAATGTGATATCATATGTGGTGGCACCTAGAAACACCATTTGGGCATTATTCATATTTTAAGGAGCATGAAGAAGGGATATAAGTATTCCCAATATGATACAATATCATGGATTTTTAACGATCCCGAGAAGGTAAATGCTCAATGGTGTTTTCATTTTTACAGAGTATAAAAAAAGGAAGAAGACTCTAGTGTGGTCTCTTTTTCATAAATAGTATCCTAATCCTGAAAAAGGATAAAAGTACACAAAGGAGAGTTCTCCCAACCTTTGGGGAAAGAGAGACTTCTTTACCGTAGGTAGTCCAACCAGGCCGGAAAAGGTTAAACATATACTGACTGGACGATCATTCAAATACTTTTACATGCATGAATGAAACCAAGTTTTATCAACGATATTTTCTTGCTGAGAGGGTTAGAAACGATTAAATACAACCCATAATGAAATTTTTCGTAAGTTACAGTCCCAGTGTTCGACAAAGAATAAAATGATACAAAGGGAAACAGTCCTAGCTAGAAGGTGAAAGGGTGATCCTTTTCTTGTAATAGTCTATGTATTGAAAAAATGATATAAACGAGGCCACATAGACGCCATTTCAAATAATTTAAAGATCGTGAAAGGAAGCAAGCATGCTTGACAATCTTTTCATTCTTTTAGGACTCAAGAAAGAGCTTAACAAAAACTTTGTAATGGTCAGTCAAGCAAGGAGGAAGTGTTTGATGTATGGAAAGAGGTTATGTTGTGAACATGGATGATAGGAATAACTGAGCAACACTAATGGGGCCTCCTTGTGGGATGATGGATGGCGGTAAAATAAGGCCAACTATGTAGTATGGATGGAGCGTAGGGCTCATGAACATGCCAGTACGTGCGTGGGGTGATTCGTGTGAGGGCATGAAAATCAAGACAAATTCTGGGAAATGGCCCAAAAATCAATAGGGAGCACGATATGAGGGTATTGTCAAAAGACAGAGGGCAGAAAACCAAACCCGATGGTGTGAACACCGTGAAAAACAAACATTGAAATACTCTGTGGTACATGAAAGAAAAACTAGACCAAATGAAGGCCTGTAAACAGGGGGGGACCACATGACATGCATCATTTTCATTGGTCAATGCTGATTTGGAGTGGAGGACCCTAGGACACACCTGTTGATTTATTCCAATTGTACTAGCAGTTCTCCGATCCGTGACTTGCAAGTAATAGCTCTCATCAAGCCCGTCTTTTTTAGTGGATTACTTTTTGTTTTTCTCACTCTGGGGGCCTCAATTGAGCCCGAAGGGTTCACGGGGTTGGGTCGCACTTTTCAAGGGAAAAGGAGCGACCTAGGTTTCTCTTATCAGGAAAATAGGCACGAACCAGGTGACACCTATGTAGTGGATAAGAGTGACCCAGTCGTACATGTTTGGTCTTTTTTGAGCAACTTGGGTCACACAAAAGGGGTAAACAGGGGCGAATGGAACTAGAATGAGTTTTTTGTGCATGGTTAGGCCTAACATGAACTGTGTGTATGTGAAGGATGCCTTGGGTGGCATGGTGGGGGTGAGAAATTGGGGACCTCCAATGGGAGGTACATGATGATCCATATGTGCATGGTTTTCTCGCTCAGTGTGGTCTTTGGAAGTTTTTCCAAATCCCACTTATGCATTTAGCAAAGCTATTGCTGGACAAGCTCGTGAGATTTTGGTATCGGGAGGCGGAGTGCTTCATTATCCAGGGTGAGTGGATAGAGAGAACACTCCCAGTGTTGGACGTGATCAATGACATTACATCGAAGCTCACGCATGGGATGTCATTGGATGACCTCTGTGATCAGCATTGCTATGCCTCAACATCTGTGCACTCCTCATACATATAGGTGTGCGACATTGAGAGTATTCATACTCCAGTGATAGCAGTGATGGTGCTGCGTATATTGGGATCGATAGGACCGCACAAGATCTAAGGTGGTCAGATCCATATTGGGGAGTGTGTGCTAAGGGGAACCTACTTTGGGTGGGTCTAGATGTAATTAACTGTGGTTTGGCGTGGGCTGAAATGTGCTAGTTTAGTTGGAGGGTATTTTTGTTTCCCCTCATTCTTTTGTTCATTCTTATTTGAGCGATTACCTACATTGCGACCGCATCTGGCAGTGCGTGAGAGGGGACCTCATGAGTCTCACATGAGGAGGTGGTGCGAGATGATGATAAGGGAGGGAGGCGACTTGGAGGGTCGTTTATTCACTGGAGAGATCTTTGCACAGTGGCGAAATCTATCAGTCCTTATAGAGGACTATCCGCATGCTGATATGGATTACCTGGGATATCCTGAGATGCCTCGACCTCCAGGGTAGGTCTAGGGACCCGATGGTATGTATACATGATGTTTTTTGTGGTTACATTCATATATAGTATACTATCTTAGTGATAGCCAATTTATGTGTGCGATAGATACTGATGACATACTTTGTGCATGTGCATACGTGGGGCCACGCCCTTTAGGAAGATATTAATGATGCAGGGGCAGGGTGGAGGGTTTAGATCCACCCGCTCATGGGAAGAGGAGGTGTCAGAGTGGTACACTAGAATCACTATGAATCGATGTGGAGGGATTACTAGAGGGGGTCATCGATGATAGGCGGAAGTACCTTGATTACGACTTGATCGATGCATGCTATAGGGATCTTCCAGAGTGGATCCCCCTTATGAGGAGGATCACATTCGTTGTTGAGTATGTCAGAGAAGTGGCACAGGGTGATGTTCCTATGGAGGAGGAGGAGGAATCTAAGGAGGAGGAGGAGGACACTGAGGATGAGACAAAGTTTGAGGAGGAAGACTCTGACTAGAAGCTAGTAACGCTACCCCCCGATGCAGTGGTGCATGGGGATTTTTTTATGATATGTATGATCAGCAAAGAAATCTTGTGGAGCTTCTCATTTTGTACTGAACATTATGACATGATATAAATGCACGTGGATGCACTTTTTATGTGTTTTTATGAGTTTTTTATGAGTCTCTTTTATGATTATGATGATGTATATATGATGTATATGACATATGTATGGATGACTATATGATGATGCATGATGTTTTTTTATTTCCTATATGCGATGATTGACGTGCCACTCTAGAACATCATTAGCCATTTGGTCTACTACACTATTGATACTTCTGGGAACATGCATGAATGAAATGGATTCAAAATGTCTAACCAAGTGTTTAGTGTGCAAAAATTTTTTAAAGAGACAAGGATCACATACCCAGTAGCAGTTATTCAACTAGGAGACAAGCAATTGGGAGTCTAAGAAGACATCAAGGAGGTGAACACAGAAGTGGGGGGTGGAAATCAGGAGACCAATGACATCATCGTACTCAACATGGTTTTTGGTAGCAACACCAACACACATTCCTTTGACGTGGATCAACTCATGTGATGGGGAATAAATGACCCACGTAGCTGAGGTGATATTAGGAGACCATCTACTTGCTCTGTCAGTGAAACCAACATAGCATGGTGAGGTAGGATCCATCTGGAACAACCAAGGAAACAAGTTGTGAGACTCATGGCAAGAACGGTGCTAAACAAAAAATAAAAACTATGACACAAGTGTACTGCATGGTGAGCGACTTCAGGCATAAAACCTCTTGAGGTAGATCCCATTGCGAGGATTCTTCAAGAGGTGGTCATTAGAGTCAGAAAGGATGTATGCCCCCTTGTCGAGACATCGATGGATGACATATGGGCCATACCACATGGAATCAAACTTCCATTTCCCTAAATTATCATTGGATTGATCATAGAAAAGGACTAGGCCCCCCTCGCTAAATGTGCGTGGATGGACATGGGAGTCAAAATGGGACTTCGACCGAGACTTGGATGCTTCAATCAAGAGAGAAGCCCGATGGTCCTCATTGGTCCTTTATAGAATGAGTAGATGTTGTTCTAACTATGAGGTGTCAGCCAGAATTTCAACAACAAGGCAGAGCAATGGAATATGGCATTCAATGGGAAGAACTGATTCCACGTCTTGGACTAAAGGGAATGGGGTAAAACCTGTGGTGGTTCAAATATCTCTCTGTCATTGCAAAAGTGGTTTCAGGATAAATCAGGGGGATCTTCCATGGTCGATGAGGAGGAAGGACTACTGAAGTAGAGATCATGTAAATGGTGTTGTTAGTGTCCAAAGAAGAAACCAGAGGGTGGATCTCCTCAAGGACAGTAACATTGGATTCGCGGGAGTGTTTCCAAAGGTCACTAAGGAGTGATAGATACTTAGGAAAGTATGGGAAATGGTGAGAAGAATGACCATATAGGTCGTAAACTGCACAAGGATGGTTGGTTCACTATGAATTGTTCTTAATCACTGGTAGATATAAGACACTAACCATTGGGGTGTTGTCGGTCTCAACTACAATGTCCATGTGGGTGCGAAGGAGAGGAAAATTGGTATAATTTTGTGTCACATGGACTTGGACATTGTACAAAGAACAAATAGGAGCAGGACACAGTTATGTCATAGCTTTGGTCACCTTGGCCCCATCCTTCTTCTTTAGAGGAGGGGCAGTAGTAGAGACATGAGTAGTCTTTTGCGGAGCGGGAGGTGGGCATGAAATCGTCTCAATAGGCTGGATGGGAGTCAATAGGAGTAGGTGGTTTGAGGTACCACACAGGAATACCCAAAGTGAAATTGTGCAAGTTGAGAGTAGCCATGACAGGCTTGCTCACAATGCCAGATGGTGGAAAAAGGAAGGGGATCGTGTGGACCGGGAATGAACCCTAATAATTTTCGAATAATTGTGGTTGAGGTTGTGACTAAGATTACGAAGAGGTTGAAACACTATCGGATGTGATAATGCACAGATTTGATATATCAGTTCACGAAGGCGAAGGTGGTAAGGACAAAAAGGTGTCCTTCATAGGAGCATTGGAAAATAATCTCAAGAAAACGACAGACATGGATGGTATGGACACGCTTTTGATGGTAGTGTTGATAGTGGGAAGGATGTGTTCCAGTCTAGCTGGCCCCTTAGGATCATAGTACGTAAGTTGGTCGATGATCACAATCTTCCCATCATGAGGGAACATCAAGAGTCGAAATACGGTAGAGGCAACAACTCAAATTGCATACATGTAACTACATCCTAGGAGGAGGTTGTAATCGAGCTGGGCATTGAAAACGTCAATGTCAATTAACATTGTTTTTCTTGCTAACTCAACAGGGACGTTCATGAGAACACCTTGGGGTTGAGCAGAGCGGTGGTAGAAGGATGAAGGGTTGGGGATCCGAGTTTCTACCAAAAAAAGGTTGAAATAACATAGGTGGACACCCCTTCATCAATGATGCATCGATGAATAACCAAATTTCAAATCGTCACCAAAACTTGGAAGGGAACGGATGATGGCCTCTATGCTTATCCTTGATCAAGGTCGAAGTTGATCAACCTAGAATCAGAGGGATTGACGACACCTAGTGTGGATAACAACACTTTACGTTGCGAAGGACAGGTTTTGAGCACTTACAAAGAAGACATGGGCAGGAGACTGAGCCAAGTCGTCAACAATAATGTAGTTGAGTGCATATCTGGCAGTGACATTGTTCACGATGCGGCGTTGTGCATATGCTCTTTGTTGTATTTTCTATGTAAATTTAATAAATCATAAATAGAGTTTTTTTTTCACATTCTCTTTGTTATGCACTTTTTGCAACTCTGCAAGTAAGAAATAGAGAGAAAACTTATTTCTTAGAGTAAGCTAATGGGAGATAACCTAGAGCTTAAAATGCTTTAGTTTTGAAATTTTAGATAATTTTGTATGTGATTGTGTTGAAGTGTAAAGTTATTTTATTAAACACATAGACATATCAAAAAGTGGTTATTCCTTGCTAAATATAACAATTAAAAACACAAATAAGCTATAGGTTAAATGTAGAAATAAAGAATCATATAAATATTTTTTTAATAGAATTTGTCACATCAAGTTGTTGTTATAAAATCATTAAAATAAAAATAATATATTATTAATAATATTAAAATAAAAATAGCATATCATAAGTGGGAAGATTTTTTTTATGTATTTTAGTAAGCAAAAAGTCAATAATGTCATGTGAAGGTTGTCACTTCATAATTTTAGAATTTTTCATACAGTATACTTTTAATTCAATTATCTATGATTTAAAAATAAAGTCACACTTTTACGATTTATTCCTCATTGATAATCTCTTTAATCATTTTAAAAAATGAAATAAGTAAAACTTAAAAATATTGAAACTTATTTTTAATTTAAAAACACTAATTTAATAAATTGCTTTCTCAAAATAGTGGGAAATTTTATAAAAATATATAACATGAAATTGAACTAATATAAAGTCAAAACATTTTGACTTGTAAACCTGTTTTTACATGAATTAATAAGAGGTATTGAGTTTAAACTCTTTCTTTTCATTCAGTTATCTTTTAAAAAAATGCAACTTTAAGTTATCACAATTTTATTTTAAAATGGATTAAAGTTACTTTTATAAAGGTGGATCATTATACAATAGCTTGAATATTATTTTTTTAAATCACCTTTTGCATGCAACTTTAATTTTTAATTTATAATGTAACTTCAGTGTAAAAGTGTTTCACACTTATTTTATAAAAATGGGTCACATATTTTATTGACAAAAGTAACTTATTTGTAGAAGTGAGCATATACACAAAGTTAGTGAAAGAATATATATTTTTAAACTCAAAACCTCATTATGTAGTCAACACCATTTACACCAAATCTACCAACCACATGGAACCTTGGTTCCTTTTTATGATTTTCTTTAAAATAACATAACTTTGACACTTAGAGAACATATCTTTCCTTTTTCAGTGATGTTTCTGTTTTTTAAACCACCCATTTTTTTTAGATCTTTCCATCTAAACCACTAGTTTCTATTATTAAACCCATCTTATGTGAATATTATAATATGGCTAGTCCAAGTGATATTTTGCTTACCATTACAAACACCATATAATTAGCTTGGGAAAATGATTCATCAAAGAAAGCAAAATGAGATAGTAAAAGTGATGAAGCACATGGGTTAATTGGAACTTGTCCATCTCTCTAGTGATTTATAGTAAATCACGAGAAACCACATTAAGATTGGACAAGGTTGGAAAGCATATTTGGTATAAAAAAAAGAGGTTTGAGCTCACCAAATCCATAACAAGTTCATTTTTTTAAATCCTACATATCTTTCTTACACTGAATACTAATGATCTTAAAAAAAAACGCAACTCTTACTTTAAGAATGTAAGATAATAAAAAATAATGTCCCATCTACTTATACATTATTTCTAAGCTTGGTAGGCTATTTTCTATTTTTATATTTATTTTTCAGTCCATGAGATAAGCTCTAAGGGATTCTTATGAATAACCAACTATTGAAGATTTTTATTATTCTTTCATCAAGGAGTACGATAAGCTCTTGCATATTAGAATGAATATTTCATGATTAGTCTTGCAAGTACATCTAGTGAAGCTTTAGTGGCATAATATAAGGATAAATCCAAGAACGGAAAGAAGCAACATCCTTGCAATGAAAAACAAAATAGGAGTCTCAAACCCCCTCAACAAAATCCTAATCTCAATAGTGGTAAACAAACTAAATCAAAAGGTAAGAAGACTAAAAGGCATTGTGGTTTTTTGTGGGAACAATGGTCATCTAGAGTCAAAATGTTTTAAAAATATGGAATCCTTAAAAGAAACAATGGAGAATCACAATATTGATATTGACTCATCTTCTTCTAATTAGTTAGAGAGAAGTTGGTTGATAAGGCATTAGATGTATAACAAATGCACAGGCTTCCACCATGCAAACATGAGGTACTTATTTTTCCTTCTCCATTAGTTCTAGTTTTTCCAGAGCCTATGAAGTAAGCACTATTAATAATTGGATTAGGACTTAAATGTTACACATCAATTTTAAGAAGTTTGCATTTTTTTTAAGAAAGAATGAATGCACATATTTGAGGTTCCTGGGTTCAGTTAGTCTTGTGTAAATGGTGAATGGAATAATACATTTCAAGAAGTAGTTATTGTATATTCAACTATGTCGAATGTATGCTAAGAGAAAACCTTCTACTTGTTTGGTTGTTCATCCTATCATTCCCTTATGGTAATCCCTAATGGCCCAACGCATAAACAAGTGCATCCATGAATCACTTAAATACAGAGCAATAAGTAGTTATAAATCAAATAGTATAGTCCTTTCATTGTCCCATGAGAAAAAGTTACCATGTGCAGATTGCTTATGTGGTTTTCACTTTATACCTTCCATTCAGTTGGTCATAGATAATGTGGAAATTAAGGCCAGCAATAGATTAATTTTACTCACAACAATTATCAATTGATCATGCAAAATTGCTCACAAAAGAGACTGAATATGGAGCTGTAACACTAAATTGTATTAACTGAGTGTATAATAGCCAACCCTGTAATAACATAGGCTGCTAAATAAATAGAATACATCAAGGATTCGATTGCATGAGGAGCAAATCAAATCTAGCATAAAGTAGGCTTACCAAAAATAAGCAAATCCCCCATAGGTGTAAAAAGCTGATCCCAAATCTGTCATGGAGCTCACGAATTGGAAAAAAGGCATAGCCAAGCTAAAGAGTGGTGGAATGGCAGCTCATACATGCTTTTGCATGGAGAAAAGAGAGGAGGATGTGTAGGACAAAAAACAAATCAACCTCACCTAGTCTAGCTTTTCCTTTTGCCTTAAAACACTGAAAAAGCAGGCAATAAAACAGAAAAAGCAGGAAGGCACCTAGGAGGCCAGGAATAAAGTAGAATTGATTCCTTTAGCTCTCCCATGCGCTACATGAGTCAAATAAGGAAATTTTGACCTCTATGGATAGGCAAATAGCAACTTGCACAAGGTGGAACACATGAACTAGGCAAATAAGACAAAAATAATGGAATTAATGTCTAAGTGGGTAAACTATGGGTTGATTATTCTAACAAATAATGCTAGCATACATAGATGGGAGTATAGAGTGGGATGGGAAATATTAGTTTGAAAGAAGAGAAACGAACAAAAAAGATGGAAAAGGCTTGACAACATGTTGAGGTCGGCATTATCCATTTTCACCAATTCGTTTAGGAACCTCCAAGAGAAAACCTAGATGAAATTGTGAAAGTAGAACTTATTGTATTTATTGACTATAGGAATCAATTGTGACGAGGACAAATTTTTTTCATTTTGTATTAATAGTTTCAATGCCTTGCAACTAATCATAGATATAGATATTTTATTGCACTGAAAATGGATAGCACCGGTAGCTCTATTTATGATGACGGTCATTTTTTTCTCGTTTTGCACTAATAATGTTATTGTTTTGCAACTAATAATATACATAGATATTGCATTAAAAAAGGGTAATGATGGTAGCTCTCATGACAGTCGGAGCTTATGGTAGTTTATGATATGAGAGGCAAATCCACACAACAAAAAAAATAGAGTTACAATAGTATGAAAAATATGCATTTTCATTTTTTTATCCTTACCTTCACAACTATTCGCCTAACTAAAGTTTAAAGCACTTGCAAAAGAGTAATAAAGTTTCAAGCACTTGCAAAAGAGTAAATAAAAAAGACATCACAAAAGAAAATAACCTAGTTTTCCTTTTGGAGCTATGCAGCAATTCCTAAGGTCAAGCAAGTTACAACATATCCAACAATGATATTATTGTATTTTTTATTTTTCATTTTTAAATCAAATAGTCAAATTACATAATTCACTTAATCATTACATAAGGGCTCAACAAGAGCATCATATGGCTGACAAGAATTGAACCTAAGTAAAGAGGGCAACAATCATTCCTCCCAACCAATCAAGCTACTTCTAATGAACTAGTATTAATGCATAACCATAAATAATAAACTGTGGTGAATAAAAAAGCATTAATAGCATGTTAAACACATTGTAATAAATATTTTTTTTTCCGAAAGAAAAAAAGCTGATTTTTATTAATCATGTAGCTTCATACAAAACTGTATGCCATATGTTCCGGCTATAAGCAGTTTTAGAAAACTGTATTACAGCTTTACAAAAAAACTGATTTCTAATAATCTTTCTCCTCCCTCCTGGGATCTGATGAGTCCAGGCCTTGTGATGTTAGCCTGATTTTTGATAAACAAGAAATTCGTGTAGTGCAGCTAAACAAAAAGTTCGTATAGTGCAGCTTTTAAGACTTTGCTATTTCATCCTCTGAGTCGATTTAAGGTCGACTCCCTTCTGAGACTGCTGTGTGAATCTCAGCAAAAAAAAATTTCCAGAAAAATTATTTAGTTCGACAAGTGAAGGAAAGGCCTGTGTGGGTATGCCATGGCCTCCAAGTCTTTTACTTCCAAAATTTTCCAATGACCCTATTGCAGTTTTAGTCCCTCCTTGGAGAGTTTATCCGCTTCCTCATTTAGTTCCCTGTAAACATGCTTAAAGGAAATTGATTCAAAGAAGGATAGTGATTTGCATGTCTCTTCATATAAAACATCTAAGGAAGCATTTCTGCATTTCTGAGTCTTATTAAGCCAATTTATTACCACCATTGAATCACCAAAAACTTGTAGGTTTCTGCAGTTTCTCTCAATTACGAAACATAGGAGAAGTTTCAGAGTCATAAGTTCAACATAGTTGTTGGTTCCAACTCCTAGCCCCAAGGATATTTTGAAATAATGGTTTTGGGTGAGGAATAGGCATGCTCTTCCCCCACATGTCAGGTTTTGGGAGGCTCCATCGAAAAAATCCCATGGGTTGTTTTTGTTTATTTTCTCCGGAACAATGATTCTCAAAGGAGGTGTGTTCCTTTCTTGTGGAAAGTATGAGATTATATCCAAACTTTTCCTTGCAACCTCTTCTGGAGAGCTGGATTTTTCAAGAAATGTGGCCCTGTTTCGATCCAACCAAATGCCCCAAATGTTGATAAGTGGGAGGGCTTTGAGCTAAGTTGTTTGGGGTGAGGAAGACCAAGCCTTCCATGCTTCTTCCACTGTATTACCTTCCTAGGAGAAATTTGAAGAAGTAAAAGACTTAGAATGTTCCTAGACCTGTTTGGAAAAAACACAGTGAAGGAAAAGATGATTTGAGTTTTCCTCATTGTCCTTGCATAGGCTACACCATCCAAGACCTGCAATCTACCTTTTATGAAGGTGCTCCCATGTTGGGATTTTTTTTGCAAGGACACACCATGAGAAGATTTTTTCCTTCAGCAGGCATTTGTACTTCCAAATCCCCTTTTGCCACCAGTTTTGATTTTCATGGAAGAATTGTGATCAAAGTTGTTGATATCCAATCTTTGGGGTGTATTTTCCAAGTTGTGCTTTCTCCCAAATCAGCTCGTCTTCTCTGTCTGTAATCCTGATGTGGGAATATTGTAAAGATAGTATGTATTGATCCCACGTGGATGCCCATTGCTCTAGCAGCTCCAGGGTCTTGACTCTTCCTCCATCCTTGATTCCAGATGTTCGTTGAGATCGGGTCTGCTATTTGATTGATGTGGAAGTACCCTTTTTGATGAATTATCTGAATTAAAGGTTGAGGAAGAATGTGATTTTGAGTGCTACCTATCTAGGGGCCTACTCCTATTCTAACTTTTGTGGCATCCCCCACTTTCCAGACCAATCCTTCTGCTATAAGAGAGAAAGATTTGCATAAGGATTTCCATACGATGGATCCACTTTTATGCTTCTTGAATTCAAAATCTCTGATCCAATCCAGAACTGAGGTTGGGGTGATGTATTTATGAGTAATAACTTCTATCCACAGACTTTGTGTTGTTATGAGTCTCCATCCTAATTTTTCAGCCAAATATTTGGCAAAGAAGGCAGTGTTCTTGATGCCCCAACCTCCCAATGCTTTCGGTCTTGCAATTTGATCCCATTTTACCCATGGGAGGACCTTTTGATCCTTCTTCCCATCCCATAGAAAAGATGAGCATATTCTTCTGGATTTTATCAAGATTGATTTAGGAATCCATGCCAATGCCATCCAGTATACTGGGATTGCTTCCAGTACTGATTTGATCAAAACTAATCTGCCTGCTCTTGAGAGCCACCTATTACACCAGTTGCTTATTCTGGACTCCTGTTTTGCAAGCAGCCAGTTCCAATCCTCTTCTCTATAGCAATTTGGTTTGGTTCTGAATCCCAAGTATTTTAATCCATCATCCAAGGATAGTTGTTGATAAGGGAAAAGAGCTTGAAAATATCTCTACAAATCCTCTTCTAGGTTTATTGCTATAAAGGAGGATTTCTGCAGGTTTATTCACATTCCTGTAGCTTTGCAGAAAAGAGTTAGTATTTCTAAAAGTTTTTCTACCTCTCTTTTAGAGTCCTTACAGAAAATGAGAATATCATCCACAAATAGTAGACATGTTATGCTTGTGTTTGTAGAAAGTCTAAGTCCTTCAAATAGTCCCCTTCCTTTTGCATCAAGAATAGCTCTACTCAGCCCTTTCGCTACTAGAAGGAAGAGCAGAGGGGATAGTGGGAATCCTTGTCTCAAAACCCTTTCCACATGGAAGAAAGGGGAAGCTGCTCCATTTATGAGGATTTCAAAAGAGGCTATTGTAATGAAGGAAAAAATCCATTTTATGAAGGGGTAATTGAAGCCCAGATGAGTGAGGAGAATCCTGAGGTAGAGCCAACTTACTCTATTGAAAGCCTTTGAGAGATCGATTTTTAGAATCGCCCCCTTAGATTTTTTTGTTTTTGCATTGTGAAGACCCTCTTGAGCAACCCCTATAGCTTCATGGATTTGTCTGTCCTCCAGAAAATCAAATTGTTCTTTGGAAATAATCTTTGACAGCACCTTTCTGAATCTCTGAGCGATAATCTTTGTGACCACCTTGTAGGTTATATTGCACAGTGAGATAGGCCTATAGTCCTCCAAGCTTTCTGGGGAATCCTTTTTTGGAATTAGGGTTAAGAAGGTTGAGTTCAGAGGAGGATGGAGGACACCATTTTTTCTAGTTTCCTCCACTAAGAGTAATAATTCAGGACCTATGGAGTCATAGCTAGGTAGTATGAATTCAATTGTCCACCCATCTGGTCCCGGAATCTTTTCTTTTTGAAAGCTGTGTAGGGTTGCTTTTAGGTCCTCCTCCAAGACTTCATCCATAATCTACATATTGTCTTCCTCACTGATTCTTGTAGGGAAGTACTAAGAAAGTCGGATTACTTCAGCTATATTTGTTTGTTAGTCTTCTTTAAAAATATTCTCAAAGTATTTCTTCCCTGTCTCAGCTAGGTCTTCAAAGGTGTTTATTGTCTCATTGTTTTCATTCTTTAGCTCCCAAATACTGTTTTGTTGCTTCCTACCTTTTGCAAAGGCCTGGAAGAATTTTGTATTATCATCTCCACATTCCATCTATATTGCTTTTCTTTTTAATCTCAAGACCTCCTGTCTTTCCAATATAAATGTGGTTCTTGAAGCTTCTAGTGAAAAGAGTTTCTCTCTTTCCTCCTGTGTGACAAAGCTCTCCCCTTCCTTGTTCTGGAGCTCCTTTAGATCCTTCTCGATTTGGATGATTTGTTGATCATCCTGTATCTTCTTGTTTGCTGCCCATTCCTTGAGGAGTTTTTTTAATTTTGAGCAGGTTTTGGGAGAAATGTATGGCAGCCCTAGAACCATTTCCTTCCTGATAGGGAGTCCAATTTGAGTGTATGAGTTGCACTACTTCTTCATTCTTGAGCCAAGCTGAATAGAGCTTGAAAGGGATTGCCGGCTTTTTTGGTTGTTTTCGTATTTCCAAGAAAATGGGTAGATAGTCTGAGTCTACCCTTGAGTCCACCCATTGTTTGAACATGAAATCCTCCTCCAATAAATCTTCTGATATCAATAATCTGTCTAGATGCTTTGCTATTCTCTCTTCTCCTATTCCTATGTTTGACCAGGTTGGTTTTAAGGGATGTGGCTCTAGATCTATCAATTTGGAGTCCATCAGGAGGTTGCTGAAGTAGGGAGATGATGGGTCCATTTGAGCTTTTGGCCCCCAAGTTTCATGGACTCCTAGCATGAAATTTAGATCCCCTCCTATGATCAAATTTCTTTCTTTTAAAAACTCAGCCTTTTTGAAGGAGTCCCAGAAATCTGTCCTGTTTGAATAAGGCCCGTAGATGTTAACAACATTTAGGGTTAAGTTTGATTCCGCCCAGCAGAGCTGGGTTCCTAACCCTAAAGTGGAGCCCCATGAGTTTGTGCACTGTATGCTTGTTTTCTTCCATCCAGTTGCTATTCCTCATGAGTGTCCATTTGCACTTTGTTTTGTAAATGTGTAGAGAGGAAGGAGTGAGGGTAGAAAAAGTTCAACTTCCCTTTCTGGTCCCATGGTCTCTTGAAGAAGGATGACTTCTAGTGAGAGAATCTCCATCATCCTTTTTAAGGAAATTTTTTTCTGGGTACTTGCTAGACCCCTGCAGTTTAGGGAGAGAAGTTTCATTTTGGAACCCCTCCGAGGTTTGCACTGCTCTAAGCTCCCCAAAAATGGTTGTTTGTCTTCCACTTGCTTGATCTCTGAGAGCCTTGCTTTGAGCCGTGGAGAGGTGTGAAGGTCTCCCTCTTCCTTTTCCTTTGGAGGAGATATTAGGGTTTACTCCACGCCCTTTTACAGGGGATCTTGTGTTCTGAGAGATTGGGACATCTCTTGAATGTAGATGGAAACGGATAGAAGAAGACTGGTTGGATGATTCATTTTTTGTAAGAGAAGGGGAGGTTACTTGGTTTGAGGGGTGAGGAGAAAAATGGGGGGGAGCTGGGGAGCGGTCTTGTTTGGGGTTAGGATTGTTTGTGTGGGGAGCAGGGGAAATTTTGTCCTCATTTAAAGATAAAAAAGTCAAATGCTTGCTAAGTAATGAAGCATTCATACCCGGTGAAGAGGGCGAGTCTGGATGAGGCTCCAACTGTTGGATAGGTCCCTCGTCTACTGCTGCAGCCAGTCCTTCCGATCATTCCAGCAGCTGAACTTCAACTTCTGTCATAGGGTGTTCTTCCGCTAATCCTGGTGCCAAAACATTTTCTTTTGAGCTCAAGGCCCTTGCTTGCCTAACCCACTTCTTTCTTCCGGAGGTTAAGGGAACGTAGTTTGGGCAGTTTCTTGCCAATTGTCTTGTCTCATGACATTTGTTGCATCGAAACGGGAGTCCCTCGTAGTCTAGCAACTGTTTTTTTGTTTTGGTTTGCCAATTGTCTTGTCTCATGACATTTGTTGCATCGAAACGGGAGTCCCTCGTAGTCTAGCAACTATTTTTTTGTTTTGGTTTGCCAAGTCAAATTAAAATGTTCCCTTAGGCTTGTTCTGATATTCAGCAATACTAAGATCCTTGCAACCTTTCGGATTTTCATTTGCTGATAGGATAGATCCGCCTCAATGAAAGTCCCCAAAGCCTTTCCAATGTCACTGAGTGATGCCGGATTCCAAAGTTCCCAAGGTAAACCCAGACTGAAATGGTGTCTAATCTCTCAGTGTCCGCATCGAACAGAGGCATCCATCTTTTTAGTTGGAAAGAGGTTTTTCCATATGTCCAAACTTTTCTGAGGGTGAGGTCTGCATCCTCTCTGCAATTGAAATGGAAGTCAAACCATCCCTTTGCTAGCGGTGTGATTTTCGGGCTTCCACCTTGTAGACCCGTCCAATTATTTTTAACCCAATATTCCATTTTCCCTTGTGTTGGGTTTCTCCCAAAAAGGGCCAAACCATCCATCTCTTGAGCTTCTACCATGGAAACACTTACACCGTAAACTAGGTTACATTCTCCTCCAGAGGGGTTAAGACAGTGGCTTTTCCATTTTTTGGAGCTGGGGAAGGATTCCTCCGAACTTTTATCAGACGGGGTATCTTTGCTTCCTGAGATGGGGTTCGTATGAGGGCTGCTCAGTAGCCCGTTCAGCGGCTATTCCTGTTCTGTGGTGGACACTGGCTGTGCTGCTGGAGGGTTGCATCCTCTGTTCAGGGCTTCATCCGGATGTGGATATTGAGGCTCCACTTGAGGTGGTTCACTGCGAATGGTTTATGCATCTTGAGAGAGATGGTTTATAGGAAAAAGGGATAAGGGTGCTCCTCATGTGGCTGGGTTTAACGGTCGTGCTGCAAAAATCCCTAATAGACCTTCCTCTGCGAAGGATGGCGTGTCTGTAACCCTAGACTCTAGTCTAGCTGGCAGATTTTCTAGAGCGTTCTGGACAAATTCTAGTGACGGGATTACGGGGATTTTTGGAGGAGTGAAGACGCGTAACCCGTGCCACAGGTCATTTGAATAGTCTACCATGTCTTCCGGTAAACCCTCGTCTTTATCCATGTTGTTCGCGTTCGTTCCTTGCCATTCCAATGATCTGGATAAAAGACCGATTGTTCCTTTCATGTCTAGCTTGAAAAAACTATAAAAAATCCATACCCGTCGCTGTCCTCCGTGGAGCCCCCATGGGCTCCTGCTTTAGGAAGTCCTCATAAAAACGCCGCAAGTTCGCATTTGCCGCAGAGCTCCCTCCTTTTATCAAATAAATACTCCATTCCAGAGTATATATCATTGTAATAAATATATTAACATGGTCTAACATTTATTTTATTTGATATAATTTCTGAATTTAGCATTAACTTCTTTGTAATCACATAACTAATAAAATCTTAAAGATATCCTCCAATAAGATTATAAAAAACAATTTTTAAAAATGTATATTAAAAATATATTTTACATTTTCTTATATCAAAATTAGATTATAATGAAATATATAAAATTCAGTTTTAAACATTTACTACATGAAGTTCTAAGGATTTTTTACCTATTTGAAAGAAGTGAAATTTATCCTTACACGTAATTCTCATTATCAACCTTTTTTATTAAAATTAAACCCACATTTAAATTAAACCCAAAAGTTAATAAAAACTAAACCCTATACAAACCAACCCAAGAGGAGTTGATAAAAACTAAACCTATACAAACCCACCCAAAAGTTAATGAAAACTAAACCCCATACAAACCAATAACCAATTCCCATTGGTAGGCTAAGACTAGTCTTATTAAAATAATATAAATTAACTATAGTAATATTAAAATAATATTACTCAATGATAAGTTTATTGCTCCAAGACGCACTCTACAACCTAGTATGAGGGAGATTATGTAACGTTTGTGGATGTAACATTTTTCCATATTATGTCGAAAAAAAATAACATTGCCAAGTATGAGGGAGATGTCATAACCTTTGTGGAGATCTTGTAACATTTTTGTGCCGAGAGGCGCTCTACAGCCTAGTGTGAGGGAGATCTTGTAACGTTTGTGGATGTAACGTTTGTCCATATTATGTCGGCCAAAAATAATGTTGCCGAGTAGGAGGGAGATGTTGTAACCTTTGTGGAGATATTGTAACATTTTTGCGCCGAGAGGTGCTCTAGAGCCCAATATGAGGGAGATCTTGTAACATTTTTGCGCCAAGAGGTGCTCTACAGCCTAGTATGAGGGAGATCTTGTAACGTTTGTCCATATTATGTCGGCCAAAAATAATATTGTCGAGTATGAGGGAGATGTTGTAACATTTGTGGAGATCTTGTAACGCTTTTTCATCGAGAGGCACTCTACAACCCAGTATGAGGGAGATCTTGTAACGTTTTTCCATATTATGTCGACCAAAAATAATATTGCTGAGTATGAGGGAGATGTTGTAACCTTTGTGGAGATCTTGTAACATTTTTCTATTATTTCGGCTATTAATATGATGGAGATCTTGTAACGTTTGTCTAATATTGTATGACAGAGATCTTGTAACATTTGTCTAATCTTGTATGACGAAGATCTTGTAACGTTTGTTTATATTATGTCGGCTATTAATATGAGGGAGATCTTGTAACGTTTGTCTAATCTTGTATGACTGAGATCTTGTAACGTTTGTCTAATCATAACTTGTAACATGTATTTTCATTCAATAGCTATATAAACACCATAAAAATTAATAAAATCCAGAATCTACACCAAAGACAAGCTGCAAAGTAGCAAAACAAACCAAAGAAGACGGAATCTGAACCAATAATCCCCAATAATATAATGTATATCTTTTATTACATCTACTATTGGACTACAAAAGAAGACCGAATGCATCATATCTAGGTTATTTTGGGGAGCTTATTCAAGATGCATCTCCATAGTTAAGCAAACTGATCCCAGAGCAGGAGGGTGACGACCTACTTGGAAATGGGAGTAATGCACGAAATGTGAGAAAAAACACTTCAAGTATAGACCTGTGCTCCTCCATTACGAGGAAGGAATCATGCTAATTTCCTCTTGTATACACTTCTTCCATTCAGATCTTGAGTTGGGTGAGAGTTTTCATGCTGCAATACGTAACATATACATTCTCAGCCTCGGCTCATACATTCGACTTAAAAAGTAAAACCACAATGCATTCAAAGATTGAAGTCATTTTATTAAAATGTTTTTCTCTAAATAAACTCATGCGATTGAAGTCCTTCATAAGGAGAGATACTCCATTCTAGCTATTAGAAAGAAACTAAAGAAAACATAACTGGAATTGTGCTCTACCTTGAGTGTAGCATATAACATATCCACTTGCATGGGAGATACTTTGTGTATCTGTAAAAGTTAGAAGATGGAATCAATAAATCCCAAACCCATGAAAGTTAATCCAACTTCAAGTCTGCATAGATAAATCATAGTAAATAAACTATTTGCTATACAGAAATGCAAACACAAAACCAACATTAAGGTTCTTATATCTCTTTTGATTGCTTAATGTTTATATTAAACAATAATAGCCAATAAGAAACCACACATCATATATACATTTTGACCAGACAGTTCTGGCAGTTATGTATCTTATCCTAGGTTGTGATGTGATTCCTTTGAAACCTTCTGGTATGCCATTATCTGGTGTTCAGCTTCATACTCCACATGGCGCAGTAACTAATGCATATAGATCCGCAAGGCACGTCATGGATACAACAGGAAACTGCACATTCTATTGAAAACAAGAAAAGGTACCTAGCAAGATTGTGATATGGTCACTTTACCTTTTTCATCACCATCCACATCACTCCCTCTGTGCATTGAGGAGTGGTTAGGGAACCTCTATCACTTTTAAGAAATGTATTAATTCTCTTTTCAAATGAATAAAATACGATTTTTTTGGTCTAAAAAACATCTCATATTCGTAAATGTTGATTGCATCGAAGAGGTGCATTCTACAACCAAGTATGGGGGAGATGTGTAACTCATTCCATGCTCATCTTAGAGTTGACACATGTTTTTTATAAAAAAATATTATTAAAAATAACATGTGAGCTTATATTAAATTGAAAATATTTAGAGTTGAATATATATAAAACAACATATATTAGATAAACTAAAACCATAAACATTAGATTACACATTTCCTCAACATTTCCACTTTTAAAAAGGGTTTATAGCTTAAAAGATTTGATCTCTCTCAATGCTTGGAAGATCCCCTTTTAGATGAATCTATACTGATTTATATATTTTGGAAATACTTTTCATTTCATTGTAAAGTAATGGCTATATTTTAGAAAAAAAATTAACAAAAGTAAAAATAGCTTTGTCTCTTTTCTATCTATTAGTTTCATACAGCGAAAAAACCACCCACCTGTTCTTTGTGCATGTAGAATATCACGCTGCCAGAAAGTATTTGATAAAAAAAATAGAATATTGATGCTCCAATAATTATATAGCTTTTATTGCTGCAAGAATTCGGCGGTGGAATTTACAGGGCTTTCTTTTCTAACCGTTCCCGTCAATGAATTCGATATATGATGAAATGTAAATAGACGTCGAATCATAAAGTTGTTGATGATATTTTATGTTTGAAAATCTTGGAAAAACCTAAGATTAAAAAACCAATATTCATTATAAATTTTGAATGGTTCAAATTATTACTTTTATTTTAAAAACCATTTGGTTTTATTTCATTGGTTTAATATAATTTAAATTAATAAAAAGTATATCACTTTAGAGCAATATAATATAAATATCAGCTTAAAACAATTTGATTTAAAAAATGAATTTACTATTTAATATATTTTATATTTTATTTTATTAAGATTATGTAATGCAATATTAATATCTAAAATATTATTAATTTAAAATGATTTTTAATGAAAAAATCATAATATTAATATTTAACATGTCCTCAAAATATGAAAAATGAAGCATCTCATTGCTCAACTTCCAGAGGAGTTGGCCTGTATATCTTCCCTCTAATGAACGAATCTACAGATGAATCAAATCTCCCTAGGTGCAAACCTCTTCTCAGGTATTGCATACAAGGAGCTATTCAAGGAGAGGTTTGCACCTTGGGAGATTCGATCCGTCTGGACGCTTGATAGAGCCTAGGATTTGGGTCTAGGCTGATGTAATAAACATACAATGAACTTTATTTTAGGTTTATGGTTGAATCAAAATAACATTTATTCGTTAAGGGATTCTGTATAGATTTATTTTTAATTGGGTTAAAGCTTCACTTGTCCTAAAATAGAAAAGAGAAAAGTTGTTTTTTAAGACGGAAGGAGAAAATAGACTTTTCCACTGCTAAAAATATTTTATATACAAGAAGTTATTAAATGCTAGGGACTAACACTGTGGGACATTAAATCTCAAACAAATTGAAATCCAATGACTCACAATGCTGCCATCCCAACATTTAATAACCAAATATTGCTTACCCTTCCCCATGACAGTCACCTATCTTGCAGGAAGCACTGGATAAAGTTAAAAAAAAATAAGTACAATGAACAGTTAAAAGATAGCATAGAACATGCCATTTTTTCATATTTCTTTTCTATTTAATTGAACCAGGTATTATATAATTTGTTGCGTGCTGGTTACGCAGTCTTTTAAATATAATTCAAGTTCTTAGATAATATTACCTTGGCATCGATGTGGGGAACATTTCCCTACGAAAATATATATATAATTTAAAATGCCACTTCCTCGTCATTTCTTGTCCAGTTGCACTGGAGAGGTCTCCTCCCCGACGTTATTTAAAGGATCAGTTTTCTTCTTGAGTTGCGTATCAATCCATATTTTTGCATAGCTTACCAGTGGTTTGAGAGAAATATAATATATATATATATACCATTCTGGTGGACGGGAAATATGCATGGCCATCATAGACCATGCATATCTCCCCACCCACCAGAATGGTTCTTTGCTGTTTGAAGGAGAAGAAGCAAGTCGACTCCGAGCTCGTCCCAGTCGACTTAGCTAATGGTTCTCACAAAAAACCAGAATATCTGGCTCTCACTGTAAGAACAACTCTATAATATACTCTTTCATTTTTAGCAACAGCATATCAAGTATTCTGCTCAAAGTGGATTTTTATGACTTCATTTTATTGTTTTTTATTTTTATTTAGAAATAGATTGTTTATTATATGGGAGTTAATTATATGGATATAAAATTATGACTTTTATATTAATATAGATTTATTTTAAATATGGTTAAGAGTATGTGTTTCTTTTTAGAAGGTTACATGTTCAAATCCAAAAGGGGTAGGATATGTAATCTCTGTAGACTTTCGCACTTAAATCACTCCATAGAGGAGGGTCCCTTGTCCCACAAACAAGGAGGTCTCATGCACCAATTAGTGTCTTGCCTCACAATAACCTTAAAAATATATTATTGTTATCATTATTATTATTAGTATTAGTATTTAATTTCTTGAAATGTAATTTTTTTTATTTAAACTTTTTATTCATTAAAAAAATGGATTTTATCACCAATATATATATATATTTTAAACCCAAATCTATTAGGCATCCAGAGGTATTTAATTTCTTAAAATGTAAATTTATATTTTAAATTTTTTACACATTAAACAAAATTTGATCTATTAATTATCTAACTTTAAGATGAAATTAATATAATTTAATATTTTTGTTTAAGCCTCCATCACTTGCATTTTTTAATGTATTTTTTTACATAAGAACTACATGTTACATAAAGTTACACATAGTTACACTTACAATATCTTCTCCATGGTCAATTATAAATACCTCAAAACTCCATATACAATAAACTAGCATACCCACATAGTTTGTGGTTGGATCATTTCGATAGGGATCAAATGGTTGAGAGAGAGTTATGAAATGAAAAACACTTTGGAAATATTATTTTATTTCTCATATTCTTTTAGTTAAACGGGTTCAATCCGAGTTATCTATGCCTAGCTACATGTTATCACCCACATTCTTCATGTTATCTATTATATTTTTTTAGTTATCTCCCATGGATGCTATGAGTTATCCATGTATTGGTAAGCTACCAATTATTATTTATATTATTTTTTTAATAAATATTTATTTTGAATTTTAAATAACCACTTTTCATAATTTCAATTTATTGTTTTTCTATTCAAACTTTGAAATAAATTGTTTATTTGTATGAATATTATTCAATCCAAGATAAACCAGTCTCACGTTGGGTACGATCGCCTTCAATTGTTAACATAATCTCAAGCAAATTTGTTAAATGAGAATCTAATCAAAATAATTGTTTGGGTGATGTATGTCAACTATGAAAAGGAAATATGGGATGTATATACCGCTGTATGCTAAACAATTACCAATAACGAGACTCCCAAAAATAAGGGATTGGGAAATAATACTTTTGGGGGTAAACCACAATTTTTTTTTAATGCTTTCTATGTTTGAAAAACCAAGTCTTTTGTTGAAACACAACTCCATAAATATTTATAAAATTCCGTTACTATAATGGTAAGCTATCAATTGTTTTATATTTTTTTATGACTTTGTTTAAGAGATATTTTAGTTTCATTCACTCGTGCGATGCATGCTTCAAATTTGAAGCCTTCAGAGCCCTTCAAAGGCCATTTCAGGCTTCATAGAAGGCTATGTAAAAAAAAAATTAGTTTCATTTCAAGCCTGTCAATAATGAAATTGAGTAAGCCTGGGTAGATTTGCAACAAAAGGGCAGCTACAAAATTTTTCCTTCCAAGGGTTATGAGTGATTTAGTGGATTGTGGAAGAGTCGGGATTCAGAGTCTACCCAAGTGCCCTCGAATAGTCGGACATGGATGGGGATCTTGGTCCCAATGGGCACGGACCATAGTGAGCCACTCGGCTACCAAATGCCAAGTTCAACTCGATGAGTCAGGACTGTGACTCGGGATTCAATGTTCACTTTTAAAGAATTTAATGGCATTGGCATGCATTACTGATTCATCAACTTCATTAAATCTTGGTCTGAGAGAGTGCCACCCTCCCAACTCAGTTTTCCATTTTGCATCTTCTTGTTCATCAAGTCAGGTGATCTTACAAGTTACAAGTCACTTGAGTATAGAGTATATGATGTGAAATTAAATACTCATATGAGTCATATCTATGGATGGTGAATTGATTTGACAATCCTCCACATCAAGGCTTTTTAAGGAAAAAGTAATGGTATTGGTTTTTGGGTTATAACTTACAAGTTGTAATTTACAATGCATTGAGCAATATTTGTCAGATTCAAACCTAACCTGGTCCAATGGGTCTATAAGTTACCAGACTAGGGTTTCACCCAGTGAAAAACATTTATATGACCACCACAGGACTGGGAGGGAATGACTATAATGTCCCCAACCCATCTAATGTGAGACCATAGGCATCTAAGAACCCAGGGAAAATGCTAAGACAACATAAATTATAGGTGATAAAATAAATAGTAAAACTAAGGCTACACTAGTACACCTAATAGCCCTTGAAACAAACATGCATCCTTATTATTAAAAATGCAAGAATCAAATGAATTCTTTTCCCCAATTTATGAATATGAATGTAACCATCAATATTAATATCTACATGCTGCGAATAGCACATAAGCCGAATCTAATCTACCAGTTGCCCTAAAACACCTAATAAACTAGCAGTATAACCAGGAACATAAGCACATATCCAGCTACCTTTCAAACATTAAAAGAAAAGATTTCAAAACATAAACAAAATCTCAATATTTGAGGAATGCATACTTATTCTGACTCATAACATATTAACTATAATGAATCATAAATGATTTCAAATCTACAATTCATGAAGATCATCCCAATGCTATAATAATCATAAAAATAAACAAGAATAAAATGAGAGTCCATGGGCACATAAACACCATTGAAATCAATAAGTAAAACCTGGCATCAAAAGTAAAACCTTCCTCCCAACCTTAGGACCTATCTAGGCCATATCTTACTTTGATAGTCCACCCCCGAGCTGAAACCATGAATTATACAAGCATGAGTACTCTCCAAAGTAGAACACAAATTCATCTCACTCTACCATATGTTTGACTTCACTCCAATGAGATGTGGATTCCTCCCACACTCATGCATGGATATGCAAGCACCTAGACCAATAGAATGAAGCTGAGAACTCACTCTACCAACTATCAAATTTCACTCTGATGAGATATGGATTCCTCCCACACTCATGCCTGGATGTGTAAGCACCTGGAGAGATAGAGTACTTCTCTAGAGACCAATAAGAAAAGAGAGAGAGTTTCATGCTCTCAACACAAATTTGGTTATGTGCAAGCACCTAGACCAATAGAATGAAGCTGAGAACTCACTCTACCACCTATTATATTTCACTCTGATGAGATATGGATTCCTCCCACACTCATGCTTGGATGTGTAAGCACCTAGATAGATAGAGTACTTCTCTAGAGACCAATAAGAAAAGGGGGAGAGTTTCATGCTCGCAACACAAATTTGGCCAAGGTGTGAACCCCCCCAAAAGGAGAAGAAGACATGCATAAAGAGGAAAAATGGGGGAAATCAAACCTAGGGTAAGCTAACCAGAGTCATGGGTGAGGTTACTTAATCGACAAGAAACCCTAATTCCAATTAAGGAGAGATAGAACGCATACTTAAGAGGGGAATTCAAAATAGGAGAGAGAAGGTTACACAAAATAGAGGAAAATCGAGTTTGGTGGAGAGAGTAGTTATACCATGACACGGGGTCTTCACTTAGTGAAACCATGCCATAGCACGTTCGTTCGTGGCATATGAAACAATACCCCTATTTTCAAAAAATATTGGAAAATACCTCCCAAAATCATTTTTTTAACCCCCTCCCAATATGCCTTGCCGATTTTAAAAAACCCCTATTTTCCCTTAATATTGCATGTATCCATTTTTTCATTTACATTTTTTATACCCCTTTATATTTCTACCTAAGGAAGAAAAAAAACTAAACACAAGAAAGGGCCAGATTACTGGAGACACACCTTGATGTTTGTATAGATTGTGAAATTACTACAATAAAGCGAATGTTGTTGGGAACATATATAAGATGACAACAAAAACATATAGAAAATAATCATGTATGTCTCAATATTCTAGGAGGAACCCGAGGGTTAGCTCTTTCGGCTGAACAATCTGTCAAAGGCATGTTGCCAATGAGGAGGGCCTAGGTCACAGGTCCAAATCCAATCTAATCCCTCAGGTTACTAGCCACATGGTTGACAACATCTTCCATTCAGATATTCTGAGGAAGAGAGTGGAATCCCATGAAGTGTTCTTTAAAAAACATAAATTTGGCAAAGAAAAATCTAAAGGTTTTTTGAGTTAAGGTGTTTGATTTGAATGTTCATAGAACAATTGTTAAACACAAAGCCAATTCCTGATATGTGTTCCATCAATATTAAATTTTAATGATGTATAATTGAAACCCTGAACTTAGTTCTTGATATGAAAGGCTTCTGCTTACCACATTTTTTCATGTCAAGCATGATTGCATCACTCATTTTGGCTCCTCAATATCGAAGTGTTATTGTCCTGCACTCCAATCATTATCATACTCTAGCTTCTCAAACTACACAATGTTTAGATTCAGAGTCAATAAATTATCACTATCATGCCAAGGCAATGGTTGGTGCTAATCTACCATGATGGCTAATAAGAAAACTTGAGCAAGTAAAATGAACACTTCCCAACTTGATGGTCTACATTTAGGGATCAGGAAAACCCAATCATCTACATTTTTTTTTCTTTCAGAGGAAAAAATACCATCCTTTGTTATTCATAGAATCAAAAGACATCGTTTACATAATTCTGACTTAATAGCAGAATACAAATATTAAATAATCAGCAATATACTATGATCATGCCAACCATATCCAGCCTAAAACTAAGAAACAAAGAAAGTCTGATCATTGCAGACTTTTGTTATCATCCCTGATAAACCGGGTCAGAAAATAGAGTGAACCGGAGTTGATCTCAAGCAAATATTCCTAAGCAGAGCTAGCTGACAAAAAGTCTCAATCGTGACAAAAAGAGAAAATACAATCAATGCTGATATATCAGGGAAAACAACATCTAAAAGAGCACAAAAAGATCCTGTGCTATTACCAAACCATCCAATGTTTCAGTGAATTTTCCGTATCCCATATCCAAATTCAGAGCTAATTTAGAGTGACTGTCTGCCAGCAACTTGTGCTCCCGGTATATGTGCTTGAAAATCACCAAAGGGACATGATGAAGCATATCTCTAATATCTTCGCACCAATGCCTCAAAATAGGAATATCAAGGGCAAAAAGTCTGTTGATCCATGAGATAACAACCAAAGAGTCACCAAGTATCAAGTAAATGGGAAATCCCATAATTAAGCTGACTCTTAGAGCAGCCCATAGAGCTAATAACTCAGCTCTGGTATTCGTACTGCAACCACAGCCCATAGAGAAACTATAAAAATGGTTATCATTCAGATAAATCACAAAACCTGCACCTCCCACGTTATTTGCAGCAGCCCCATCATCTACATTACCATACTATGGATTCCTTGAATACAAGATGTCTACATTCAAAGTCAAGAAATTACACTTGATATATCTATATGCAGCGGTTGGTGCTCGTCTACAATGACCCAGAAGAAAAGATGAATAACTATAATGAAAAGCCCTTTACATCTTCCATGTGCCTTCTACCAAGAGATATTGTGGCTACATAGTCTCCTTTTTAAACCCTTATCATATGAAAAGACCCAACCAATTATAGAGGGGGAAGTTGCCCTAGCATGGCAGGATGCTCTACAAATGGTGCAAAGCACAAATTAAGACAATGGGAACACAGCCAATGAAGCTCATTTTCTTAAAAATTCTAAACAAAGTGATTGAAAACAAACAGCAAGGTTTCGCACATCAAGTGATCACAAATTAAAGTTTTTGAATCTAACATGTTGCCATGCAAGCTATAACTTTGTATCTAATCAAAATCTTCCCCTAGTAGCATATGCCTCGTTCAGATAAAACGCTACAGCACATGATAAAGCCTTACAAAAGTAATATCTACTCCTAAATTCCCTGGAGGCTGGTATTCATACAATTCAAGAACCTGTTAATTGTAGGTTAAACAATTAAAATGACAAAGAAGAAGAGTAAAGCAAAGCAAGCCCTGCTCTGTTATACCCAAAATTGCCAGTTTAACTCAACCTGAATCCAAAACTAGGTCAAATCTAACCAGAACAAGGCAGCATTGGCTTGCTACATCAGAATTAAGTCAAAACTTGTGAAACTTGACAATATATGCAAACATGACAAGCTGTAACCAGGTCCACTCACCCGCATGCCTATGTAAACCAAGAAATCTCCAATCTTACCCATTTT
>LPNX011102357.1:247468-360285 GCA_001517045.1 Pseudotsuga menziesii
TAGTGGGGTGGATAGACTACTCAGCTTATGGTTTCAAGTGGAAGTTCAATGATCATACCAGATCGTCATACAAATAGACCAGATGTGAAACACTTCGTATTTCCTCAAACTATATTGTTTATACCTAGATTTAAAATTGCAATGGGCTTCATCAGTTCATGGTGTTAGTCATAGTCGGTTGATAGACGGATAACTATGTTGCAAAGCTTCATAATGTTCATATCATTATTGCACAAAATTCTTAGTTAAATGAAATTCCAATACTATATTTTTGCCCAAATATTTGTGTCAATCATGTGTGCTCCTATATGTAATTATTTCTGATTATCTGATTTAGCTTCATAAATTGTCTTGCCTAATTAGTTCATTGTGCCTGATTACCCTGTGGTAAGCATACCATTTCCATATGTTACGATTTATATCGAGGTTGGTCTTTGTAATGGCACATGTTGCTTCCTAGTTTTATATTGGACAAACATCTCACTCTCAATTGGTTTAGAGTCAATATTTTGCACAGCAATGTCATCCTTCTTGTCCTTGCATTTTCACATATTCATCCATCATTGATGCGTTTTGCAAGCAAGGTAATGTGGAAGATGCTGCGGCGTTGCAGGGCCAGATGGTGAAGAAGGGTCTGGCATTCAATGTTGTGACCTGAGGCTTTGGCATTCTGGGAAGAACTGCAAAGACGTGGTGTTATGCCCAACATTTCTAATTACAATTCAGTTATCAATGCCTTTTGTAAGAAAGGTAGGATATCGGTTGCAAGCAACCTCCTTAAAGATGCCTTGGACAAAGGTTTAATTCTAGATGTGATTACCTACAGGGCTTTGATTAAGGCACATTCTGAGGCAGGAAATATACAGGAGGCCTCTGAACTTCTTGATAACATGATAGGTTGTGGAATTGTGCCAGACGACTCTCTCTATAACACTGTCATTGACAGACTTTGCAATCAATGGAAATTTGATACTGGTATGAAACTCTACAATGAAATAGAAAGGAAAGGAATGCTCCCAAGTATTAGCAGTTACATGTCACTTATCAGAGTACTCTTAAAAAATTGCAGAAAGGAGGAGTTTAATGAGATTATGAACAGCACCTATGTAAAAGAATTGGATTCTGATGTCAGAACTTGCAATATGCTGACTGATTGTTTATGCATGGAAGATGCAGATTTTGTCATGAATTTGTATGACAGAATGGAGGTGAAAGGTGTTGCACCTAATGCTTCTACATACAATGCTGTCATTGGTGGACTTTGCAAAGTAGGAAAGGTAGATATGGCATTGAAGATGCATTTGAGAATGCAAAAAATGGGTTTTCTTCCTGTTATTGAAAGCTTCAGCACCCTTATGAATGGTCTTTGCAAGAAGGGCATTTTGGAAGAGGCTAATAATATTTTTAAACTAATGCTAGAGAAAGGTTTAGTTCCTAATGTTCAGATTTACAGTAAGATGATAATTTCAAACTGTGAAAGGGGATGCATAAAGGGAGCCTTAAAACTGCATTTTGAAATGCAAGATAAGGGGTTATTACCAGCGCTGGAAACTTATCACTTGCTTATTTATAGACTTTGAAAAGAAAGGGACACAGATGGAGCTCTAATGATTTACAATGAAGTGGAGGCCAAATCTATGTTCCCATCCCTTCATTCCCACACCACCCCATCCTAGAAACTCAATGCAACATAGGTTAAAAGGCAGAAGTAAGAAAGCTACTTCAAAATGGTAGTGTAAGGACTCTCCATTACATATAATACATGTTCAGGGTCGTGGGTTGTGCCTTGCAAATATGATATATCTGTTGATGGAATGTCAATTACTTGAAAAGTAAGGGTAGATATTTTTGTCAATCAGAACGAAAATATAATGTTACATATTCTTTACCATCAATGCATGCAATCACTAGTTGTGATTTGACCAAATCCTTTGCATCCACGCCAACTGGCAGCTTGAGAGCCTTGTAATGTGCAATGTGAGGGAACTTTTCAATTACCTGAATAGTAATCAAAAGTTCTAATTAAGCATGTTGAGACATCATGCAATTAATGGTTGTAAACGCACTAAAGACAATACTTCGAACAGAATACAAAATAAGATAATACATCACAGTGAATAAATAAGTGTAAGGGGGTTCACCTTTGTAGGAAGTCTTCCTTGCTACTCTTCTAGTTGAATTACGAAATATTCCCCTGTAAATATGGGAATGGTACTTTATCAAAAAGCTGGCAAAAGTGAATAAAAATAGATCTATACCTGTATCAACAAAGGGCCTTGAGGCTTCCATCCTCCCTTCACCACCTTTAAGATTGGAATATGGACATTGATGCAATATCAAGAAGTCACGAAACCTTCCCCACATGAGCAATAGATTCTATTGACTCACTATCATCTTAGACGTCAGAGCTTTTTAACTCAATTGTTTAAAAAATGATGCTCTTGGAGAAAGTACAGTATTTTTAAACAACTTACATTCTAGCAATTATGCCATGAGTAAAATTCATATATTGTTGTCATGAAAGGGGGTTTGATTACAATGTTCCCCTTTTACTAAGGTTTCCTCAAGGGAGGGATCAAGTTGAGCATCCTACACCCCTTCCCAATAAAGGAGCTTCTCCATAAGCTTTTGAGATTGAGTGTTGTGTTATGTAGCCATCCAATGATCTCTTTGACTAAAATTTCTAGGGAGGAAACTATGATGTCCATCCATGGGGCCTTGATTTTAGACAAGTAGTCCCGAGCACAAAAAAGGGCTGCTAGAGTGTTATAACAATGCAATCAATGCCTCACAATAAGTCTTTTGAGACAAGCCACCAACAAGTGTATTGTCAGGTCCACTTAAAAATGGTTAATGAGAGTGGTACCATGGCAATCAGAGCTACACAAGGAATCTTTTGAGATAGGTCTCTTGCAAGGGTATTGTCATGACCCAAAACTCTTTAGTCCTATAGGAATACTGCTCCTAGTTGAGCAATATTGCACTAATGGAACCCCCAAATTATTGATAGTTTATTTTAAGTAAGAATCTTGTGGCTTGTGTTGCAAAGACTATGGTTTGCAAAGTCTAAGGACAAGAGTGTCAAGTGTTATAGCTCTCTAATATATGTGTAGTTTTCCACTATAATACTTCACCCAATCCCTTGAGGTACTCATTAAGAAGGCTAGTCTATACCCTTAACCATACCACCCAATTCCCAAGTAATAGAGAGTGATCTCCCCAATGTTAATCTCACTGTACTATAGAAAAATATGGTCGAAAGGTAGGTTGGACTTGCACATGGTTTAGGAACCAACCAACTGCAGATTTGTTTATCAAATAACAGATCTTCATGTTATTTAAAGATGTCAAAACACATATCTATCCTTTAAAAGTTCTAAAATCAAACACATGTTGGCGCAGGAAAGAGCTCTAATATCACTTGTAATGTACGTAATCAACAGAAATTGCAGAGCATGATCATTCAAAGAAATTAAATGTAGAAAAGCAAATACAAGAGCAAAAAGGATTAAACCTACAAAATATATCCCTTATATTAAATATCTCCAAAATAGTGAATGTCCTATATAAGCTTCTTCAAGGGGAAAACCTCCTATGAGAGCTCGAATTACAATGCCCATGAAACCTGTGAATATCCCTACTACAAACAAGGGTTGTGGTAGGAAACATTCAATCTTTCTTGATCTTGCTACAGTTAATAGGATAATGTTTGATCCAATGAAGCCAGAGCTATAATGTTTTATCAAGGAGGGCAGAAGCTATAACAAAATGAGTTTACAAATCAAGGTATGGGATAACACTGAAAGGAACTTGAGAATGCAACACATGGAATACATTAACTTGAAGAGGATTCCTTGAAGCATTGTACATTACCTCATCTTGGTACAATATTACGAATTGTCGAAAATAGATTCAATGATCAAGAGAACAATTGAATTAACATAAACCTTAGAAACCTTATGAATTATCCGTAATTCTCCTGTCCAACACAAGATAATTATGAAATTCAGTATTAGATTTACAGAAAGAAAAATACAGGTCGTAGAGGAAGTTGAAATATTTGGACTGGAGTAATGGCATTGGATAATCGTGGAGAAAGTTGAAATATTGGGACTCAAGGGCAATGGCATTGGAAAATCCAAGGCTTAGGTGATAGCATGACAAACCAATACAGATGGATGTGGATGTAAATGTCATTGTTTAAATGCAAATGGCATTGATCACATTCGCAGATCTATTTTTAATTTATTACTATGGTAGCAAAAACGGCCATATAGTGACAATTGAGGTCTATTCCTAGCCACCTAAGAGCGGCCATTTAACTTTTTATGAATCACAAGTAAAAAGTTCAGTGCATCCCATTAAATAATACGTTCAAAAATTGGAGTAAATTGAGATATTATAACACCGTTGAGAAAAATCCCTCTAAAGGTGGTTGCACTAGTTATTAAAAAATTTATTTGTGCTTTTGGCCTGCCATTAGGAGGCCATCAAGCTGTCTCGCATACTTTTATTACAATTGGATTGATTGACATATATTAGAACATGCTCTCCAAAATGTAGTTACTTGATGTGCACTATGTTCTCTTGTTCAGTACTCCATACTCAATGACCGGAGATTTACCAAAACAATTAATATCATTGAGCATAACAATCTAGACATTACAACTTGAAGCACCCACTTCAACTGTCATTCATTGAAGAACAGGAAGGCTGTAATGAACCAAATTGTAGATTACCAGGAATGTAGGTACACCACGTGCAAAAACATGAAGCGACTGGGATTGTTTAATGGATTGAAACAAGGAAATGTCACATCCACAAATGATTGTCGTTTGTGCAGTGAAGAACTTCCCTGTCTGCATGTAATTTGCTTGAGCATCCACTGCTAGATGTTAGTAGCAATTGGCTTCTAAAATCCTTAAATAGCAAAGAAAGATAGTATCGAAGTGATTTTTTCCTGTAACAACTTTGAAGAATAAAAGGGAACAGAAACTCAAGCAGCAGGAGGAAAAATCCAAAGGAGAGAAGATTGATGGGGCAATCGAACAAAGATTTCTCATTAAAGAATGGACTTTTCCTGGAAAAATATCGATGTCCTCTGAAGATGGAACTCTAGAAATCAGATATGTTGAGAAAAAAGGAAACACCAAAGTCTATAAAGGATTTTCCTATGCCGTGCAACAAGATTTTGCATCCAAGACTACTGACTTGGCCTTTGCATTTATGCCCCTTTGCTCACTAAAACTACTTCAATAACAAAGTCAGCACCAAAATCTCGATTCCTTACTCTAGACTCAAGCTCTCATAACTTACTAAAACAACTTCAATAACAAAGTCAGGAACAAAATCTCGATTCCTTCCTCTAGAATCAAGCTCTCATATAAATCATTTTAGTAAGTGCCCAAATCAAACATTTGTTATTAAGACTCGTTGAATTTATGGAATAATTCAGAGATTATGAAAAAGACAAACTTACTTTAAGAAAACTTCAAGAAACAATTCTTAGGTACTAACAATTATAAACCTGAACTATGGATGTGAAATATACATAACTGTCATACTTGGTTGGCCTTGTAAATCAATTTTATGGAAGAGATTGAAATCAAGGTTTTCGACAGAGAATGAAATCAAATATCAGTCCAATTAAAAATATACTGCATGTGCATGCCCACAAATACAACACTTCTTTGTGGACAAAATATTTACCTCATCACACAAAGAAAGAAAAGATAACAATACTTGTTTAGTTCACGATGCAAGCGGGCATTCATCTCCTTTAAGCTCTTTACACTATTCCCAGTTACTGCATATGGAGCATTTGGCTTGCCACTTGGCTGGGAAGATTCTGTTGTGGTCTTGAGACGAGCAAGTTCCTGCTCTAGTCTTTCGATATCATCCTTATGTCGTTGAAAATTCATTTTTGTTTTCCTATGCAATGCCTCCTCCCTTCGTCTCCCAGAAGCTTCAGCTGCATCCTTTGCTCTTCTTTCTTCCTCTGCTTGTGCACATGCCACTTCTTTAGCTTTCTCTTCCTGCTTCCATTTTTCCTGTACATCACTCATTAAGCCACAAGTTACATTCTGTTCATACCAGTATATGCAACATATGTGCCACTGTTGTCAAATCGGCCATGCTCAACAAGAAGAAAACACTAAACAATTCAATGTGATATAATGCACTATTAATTTCACTGCAAATTTTTCAAATTCTTTAACAAAGTTTGGTGATATGCTGGACACACGAAACAGAGTTTTCAACATTCTCACACCATGCTCTGGATGTGTTAAACCAAAAGATGAAAACATATTCAAGATGTTGGAATGGTCAACAAAAAGCTTGAGATTTGAAACATTTAGATGTGCTCTCACCTCCATTTCTTTCTACAAATCCTGTATGAGAGACAATTCTTGTTGTAGTTTAGCAATCTTCTGCTTTTCTTCACAAATTTCATCCCGAAGCCTGGACTCATGTTTCTCCAAAGCCTGAACCCTCTTTAGACGCTTTTTCTCCCTCTTTGCAATCTCTTGACATGTTGCAACATATTCTACTGCACTCAATTTGGATGCTTCCATCTCTGCCCTCACCTCTGCATTCTCAGTTTCAAGCCTTCTTACAGCTGAATTGGCTCGATCAACATCTCCACTTGCTTTCCGTAAATCATTATCCATTTTAGAAATACTTTTCATTGTGTTGTCTTCCCGAGCTTGTTTATCCTTTTTCAAGCGCAAAGTCTCATCTCTCTCCATCCTCAATGTTTTCAACTCAGCGAAATCTTTGCTCAATTTTCTAGCTTCTTGCATAGCTTTCTGATGAGCCCATTCAATCCGCTCTTTAAGTTGCATTTCTAAATCTCTTATTTGATGCATAAGTTTCAGCATCATTTCATTTCGTTGATCAATGCCATCAGACTTCTCTGTAATACCCATGTGCTCCAAACTTCCTAGAATGGCTCCTACAATATCCTGACAATTTCCAGTATCTCCTCTATATTGATTTTGTCCTACATCCACGGTAGAAGCTATCCCCAAAGACAGTTTTGTACCTGCAGTGCCTGCACTAGTTGCATGAGCTGCATTTTCGGTGTGAATAAGGTCTCCTGTTAAAACCCGACTCTTCTCAGAGAAATTTCCTGATCCACTTTGTATGTTTTGCACTCCACTTGTTGGAACCAAACATTCACTGTTGTTGTCAGCTGATCGCCAACATGAATCTGATTTGGATTTCCGATCAGATAGAAACCAGGCAGAGAACAATGTAGCTGCATTCTTCTTCAACAGAGATCGTTTCATAGAAGGAGAGAGACCAGAACTTGGGTTAAAGTGAGTTGTGGTGGTGGAAGGTGCATGTGATGTCCCAGCATCAAAAGTGAAACCTTTCTGAGCTGAAGATGATGTATCAACAACAGCTGTACCATCTTGTGCCAAATTCAGACCAGAGGTTTTCTTTGTTTCAGCACACATCCTACAAGGCTCTCAAGTTGCAGTTACAGGCACAAAACTGGAAGATGAACAAGACAGTCTGATTGGTGATGGCATAGAAATCACTGTTGAAGGAGATGATCCATTCCCATTTGGTTTACTCATATTTTTTTCATCGCCAAGTGATAATACATGTATTTCTAATGTGCTTTCCCGACCAACATTAAGATCACTCATAAGGAGGCACCACATAGCATCCCCTTTGCTCAATTGTGGTCGCACCTGGTGAAGCAAGCACACCAGTCCTGTCAACACATATTGTTCTAGCTGTTTTAGCTCTCCAAAGGCAATTTCAGATTCATCAAAGCAGTCACTGCAATCGCTATTCAAATAGACCAATTAATTGTTAACAATGTTGGAAAGCACATCACTACTCCCATAGCAGTGACCATTTCGCAGCATACCCTTGAGAGCTTCCTCTGCAGTGTACCCGAGAGTTGTGATTTTACATACTGCTTCCTTGTAGACATACTCGAGATTATTTAATAAAAGGTCCTCTAATTGATGTTCTGTGCAATAAACCCAATCCACCTCTTCATATTGTTCCTCGAGATCCTTCTCCCTTTCTTTTGGTTTTTCTCCAGCAAACCCACCACCACCCTCTAGCAATCTTATAGGTTTAGAAGCAACAAAAGAAGGTTCTACAACTACACCATTTATTCTATCATTGCATAGGTTCTCTTCAATTTTAACAGGCATAGCAAGAGGAATTGAATGAAGCCTTCTCTTATTTCTTATAGATTTGTCTCTTGTTGTGCAACCAATTTTACACCGCGCAAAAATGTTTGCTGGTATGTGGTCTGTCTTCTAAACGAATCAAGGGAGAAAAAAAAAAGAATCAAACCCGAATTCTAGAAAACCCCAATTCAACACTTGTACAATAAAACCTCTTTGCAATCTTTTCTGCTCAGTCAGAAATCCTAGTAATATCTCAACAATAAATACTTAACCGCATAGTTTGATTCACAGCTGCACTCTTCAATATTCAATCAAACCATCAAAACCTGGCCAATGCAGAGGATACCCACAATAATCTATTAAAAAACCGACAACGTTATCTACCTCATTACCAGTATGATTATGATTCAATTGAAAACGATCCCAAAACATTGGCAGATTGAAAAAAAAATGAAAAAATATCATTAGGAAAAGCAAGAAGATTATAGGCAGATTCAGCCACAAACTTACACAAGAAAGATAACAAAAAACTAGATTATATTCAACAATATAATTCAATTAAAAATCATATTCATGTATCCCAAAACTACCTGTAAATTGAATCATTTGCCTGTATATTTTAGCTCAGATGGCCGATCCTATTTCATCAATTCAAGTCTACATAGAAATATTGTCCCCAATCAGAAACCTTTGACTGGATACAGAATGACCTGTGGCTGTGGTTCCTTCATAAACCTCCCCAACCCTTTCTTCTTTATCCACCTTGCACTTCTACACGCTATCAAAGAGCCCCAAACTGCTATGCTCCAGTCGATGAACCAGTTTAAGCTCCAGTACTAGAACAAGTTTTTGTACCAGTAATAGTAATAGCTTCCCTTCGCTCTGTTTTAATACCACCATTGGTAGCTTCGGTAGCATATCTTAGATAATATAATACCATAATCAGAGCAGCCAAGCCAAAAAGCCCGCCATCTACTACATACTACCACACTGAGACACTAGCTATTGCTACCTACCATAGATAGCCAACACCACCGGCATCACCAGTATAGGCAGTTTTTTATTAGCAACACTGAAAACCCTATGCAGCATAAGCAGGGTGCACACAGGCTTGGAGCTCTGGTGAAGGGCGCGGGCAGAAAACCACAGGAAAACCTATGCAGCATACGCAGGGGTGCAGGCAGGCTTGGAGGACTGGTGAAGGGAGCGGGCAAGACTGCGGAATAAAATATCCCTCAACATATTGGATATTTATATAGTTTAAAAAAAACCATTTTTACCCCTAATATACCACCAATATATTAACTTTTAATTTTTTAATTTTAACCCCCCCAATATGAACGGACATGATATCATATTGGTCCCTAAGTGACGCCCCCGTGTACCATGAAAGGAGGGGTTACTGAAGGAGATTATGTTTCCATGATTGTAGTAAGTGCATTAATGAGGAAACAAATAGAACAAATGAGGGTATTTAATGATATAGTGGCACAAATCATGGAGAATATATCTCAAGGAGGGAGAATTAGCTCAAGTGTGTCCAAAATTAATGAGGGGGGACACATTTTGTCAAAAAGGCTTAAATACATCATCAAGTGGGTTCCTAAAGTACCTGTAAGGTTAGATATTATTTTAATATCTTTGGAATGGCATATTCGAATGTCTCAGAAGGGGTTAGGTGTAGTAGGGAACAAATTATCATTACCCCTCCCCCATTTCTTGTAAATTCATGGTTCCTCGTACTCTTCAGGTTGTCCCTGTTGAGCCAGTTGTTTTAATAATAATATTAATGATGATGATGATGATGATTATGATGATGATGACAATATCAAATTCCATCATCCCAACATATAGTGCCATATGTCCAACAATACAAAAATCATATTTCTAGGGTCTTAAATAGAAGATATTACATCCCCCCCCTTTAAACAATGCATCGTCCTTAATGCATAATACATGCATGCTTTTACAAAAGAATAACTTTTTTCTTTTCTTTTAGTTTACAAGTAATAAAGGTTTTCCCATACATACCTTAGAAAGATAACTTTACTTCTATCGGGAAACCAAAACACTTCCCACCTACTCCCTTTCCTATTTCTTCACTACCTATGGGAAATATGACTGACCTCACCATTCTCATTTCCGGGCTTCCTGTGCAAGAAAACATGGGCTAGTGGAGTGGAAAGCAAGGTTCAATCTTTATTCCCCATTACAGGGTCTTCTATCCTCATTACAAGGTCGTCGATCCTCATCATATTTCCTTTATTCTTTAACAAAGGTATACCCATTTGCAAATCATATTTTAGTCACTCATATGATTAACTTCATGTTTAAAAATATGTTATATAAAATATTCTTCAACGTAGATATTTCTTTGCAGTTGTTTAATAAGATACACAAAACACATATTCAAGGAATAAATTATAGAATGACATGAAATATTTCAAAGATACATAAATTAAGTCACAACATGAATCTAAATTAATTTTTCTTCAATTTCACTCTACTTCACCTAGAATACTTGAAATTTGTCAAAGGTACATGAATCAAATAATTTAAAAAAAACACATACTGAAACACATTCTAATCAATTCCAAATTCACTTTCGATCATGCATTATGTACATAGTCTAAGTTACTTGAAATGCATGGAAGAGAGATGAAAATCATTATGATACGTTTTCCACAAATATTACCAAGGATCTATCCTAACTTACACGCATTAGCTCTAAAATACTTACTAACATGTCAATTCAAAGATTACAAATTCCATGCCTATCCAAACAAATCCTTTCATAAAGCACCCTAAACATAAAAAAATACAATCTATTTAGAGGGATTTCTCAAATGGCTGATTACATTATGTATGCACATTCACACTTAATGCATATGTATAATCTAGCACACCAAATGTACGAATAGTTCTTGCAATTACAAATTAGTGATTATTCCATGCATCCTACCTAAGCATTTACCAATTAATTCAATGGAATATAAAAAGAATCATTACCTAAAAGCAAGCATCAACTAATTCAATAAGTGAACAAATAAAAAGAGGCGATGCACAAGCATTAATGGATCAAATCATTTAACAATATTTGAGGCAATGTAGTGTATCCATGCATATGCAATAATAGTAATGCAATTATCATTAGATTCTCAACCCATGGTACCTATAAGCAAATACCATGCGCTAAGGAATTTCTACTAAATTTTATGCCTATGATATTTAAATGAAACTAATAGTTATTCATGATTACCACCGTTAAAAGTTAGATTTGCATTTGTCACTAAGTAGTAATTTTATAATGAAATTCCATGCATAGTATTTATCCATCAATCCAATCTTAGAAAATACTATTTGACTATCAATGCACACTATCATTTATCATGAGATAACTAATGCTTAAACTAATAATGCATTTGTTGGTTCTTTTCAATGCATGTTGATTTAATGCATATATTATTCAGTATTTATGCAAACCTTAATCTTTGTCACATAGTAATTACTCAATTACCTATATCAATGTCTTCCAAACCTAAATCACTTTCGATACTGAATCAATATAATGTTTAGCAAAAAAAACAATGAGTGTAACATACAATATATGTACACTGCAAATATATACCGTCTCCAACATTTTTAATTCAACGCATATTTAAGCAAGCTTTTCAGGAAGAAAACCTAGTGTATGAATGCAAACTAGGTAAAGGAGTTAGGGCTCTACCTCTAATTTTTGAGATCACAAACCATATATGTACCATTAATGTATTCAAACCCAATGCATTTCAAGGCGACATAACTAACTCATAGTGTGTAAGCATTTATCAATACAAATCTCAATGAATATGCAATGCATAAAATAAGCATTTACCAATCAATTCACTAAGCATCAAGCATTAATGATAAAAATTCATTGCAGAAAAAAAATACATTTACCAAACAATTCACAACAAACAATGCACAATAATTAAGCACACTAAGTTATAGTAGTTCTATGCAATATCAATTAACATATATTCTACTTACTCTTATCAATCACAAATGTATTATTGATCCAACAAACAAATTCATTATCAATCAAATAAACATTTGTGTGAGAGACCACTCCACCGATTGTCACTCTACAATAATTTTATGCATAATGCAATAATTCAATGCTATAAACATACCAAAATAATAATAATAATAACAATAATAATAATAATACATATCTTAGAATGCAATAATAGTGCAATAGCTTTATTATTAAATGTATTCCATAAATGTTCCTCTATCATATTAATTTCATGTAAGCTAAATACAAATAATTCCAATACATTAAAATCAAATGCATTAATTAATTTAAATGCAAAATGCATAATTAATTCAAATGCACTAATTAATTCTCATGCATTAAATGTAAAATGTATTAAACCCTATTATTTCAAAATAATTCAAATAATTCCATTGCATTGATTATTTCAAATGCAAGATGCATCAAACAAAATAATTTATATACATCAATTAAATCAAATGCATCGATTATTATAAATACAAGAAGAGTTAAACTTTCAAATACATTTATTAATAATAATTTAAAAGAAAAATACATTGCAAATGCATAAAATGTTTCAAATAGCATTGCAAATTTATTAAATATTTCAATGTAAAATGCATTCAATATGTAAATGAGTTAATTAATAATAATTTAAAAACAAAATGCATTAAATATAATAATTCAACATTTTCCTTTTTGTAAATATACATGTATTTTCATTCAATTCCTATTGATAAATAAGAAAAATGATATATATATATATATCAACAAAAGAATATTTCACATTTCAAGTAGTATGAATACCATGCATTAATAATGCAATCTAATAATTAAACATCCATTATTAAATAAAAATAACAAATAAAAATTAAATAATAATTCAGATTTCAAATGTAATAATACATAACATAATATCTCCACTGAGAATGCATAATGCAATAACAATAATAAATAAACAAAACTACTTATCTCTCTCTCATATATATATATATTAATTAGAGTCCAAACATATAGTCCAAACACATGCTCATATAGTCCAAACACATGCTCATCATTCAAGGCTCTATGCATTAATAAAACATATAAAAAAATCATTAAAACTTTGACACTCAACAACTTTTAAGAAATTTTTTTTTTTATATAAAAGAAATGTATTTAAAAACTATTTATTTTCCGAATATTAAAAGTTCTGTTACTCAAATGCTCAAAAGAGATCTAGCCCAAACACTCCTAAATTTCATATAATGCCCGTGAGTTCTTTCGAGAATACATGAATTCCAGGCTGATCCAATGGGTGATGGATTATATACCTAACATGTTTTTATTCACATATAACAATTATTATTATTATTTCTTTATATAGGCAATAATTATTAAAATAATTATATAAATACTTACCATCAACAAAAATAAAAACAAATATTTGAAAACAAAAATAAATATACAAAGAAAGCGATTGTTTAGAGGCCCTTTCAAACAAAAAATTTTAAAATTAATTAACACCACATGAAACAAGCTTCATCAATTAAAGAGTTGCAGAATTTTTCCAGAGAGAAATATGCTCATCAATAAACAAAAGCATAGCACTAAGAATATACATAAAATAAAACCAAATTATAATGCCAAAATGTAGGGACTACTCTCTCAAGACACCCTCACAAGGCACCCGTTTTTTATGTCCCCGACAAGGGGATATATATGAATCGGTCAGGCCGATTATTTGGACTAATTTGTAGCAACTTTAATAAAAACATATAATTTTTGCTATAGTTTGTATCAATTTTTTTGAGGGGAATTATTTAAATCTTGATTTATCTTACTTCTTATTGGTTTACATAGGTGACGTAGGCCTGGGACTTTGTGCCCCAATACCTGGTGGCGATCTTGCATAAGCAGCGTGTAGCATGCAGATGGAGTGAGAAACATGCACCGGAATGTAATCATCGACTGCACTGTTAACCATCGACTGCAACAATCCCCAGGCACATTTAGTATTTCATAATGATAACAAACAACTATAACATGGAAGTATCAATGAATAGGTCTTATGTTGACAGTTTTAGATAGTCCTCCAAAGCATCCAACACACCTTTTTCCATTTCCCATCATTTGAGGCCGAAATTGCAACTTTCTTGTCATGGAAACCCAATATGATGGATTACAATTCATTTATCTTTGATTGGATATGCTCTCTGACTTTTGAGAACTCAGAAGGCAATCTCAACTCAATAAAATTTGATGAGAAGACAGCCACACTTTACCTTCCAAAAGTAAAGTTAGACAGCAATACAGAGGTGATCCTCATAAATCTGGTGGCATTCGAAGCTTCGGTTGCGCTAGGTGCGATGGTTTTTACACGATATACCGATTTAATGAACGGAATGATCAACGCCGAAGAGGATGTGAAATTGTTGAGACAAAGTGGAATTATTTGCAACCACCTAGAAAGCGATGGAGAGGTTTCTAGCCTATGGAACAGCATGGGTAAGTGTGTTAAGCTCACAAAGGTTCGATATCTTGACAATGCTATAAAGGATGTGAACGAATACTATAATAGAAAATGGAATGTTGCCATGGTGGAATTCGTGAATGAACATATATTTGGGTCGTGGCAATTCCTATCTCTGATAGCTGCAACGATACTTTTGGCCTTCACTTGCTTGCATGATTTCTGCTCTGTGTATGATTGTAAGAAGTGGGTAGGAAATCTACAAAACTAAAGGTATGCGCCAGAATATTGTCGTTAGTACAAGTATGCTTATCATGCTGAAACCTGCACAGCAATCCAGTCCATGTCTTCCACTCCTAATGGTATCTAGGATTCCCGTTTATTCATTCTGTATGTTGCGCTTAGATATGCCTATATCAGCAGAATTCTAGCCCCATTTGATTGAGAACACTATGTATAGTCTTTACTTTATTTAAGTTTTTGGGTTGTTATATGAATATATAACAAACTAATAGAATGTACATAAATATATAAAGTGAAATGGCAGTGATTCGGTTGATAGTCCAAACCGGAAAAAGAAAAAAGTTCCTCAGATCAAACGAGGATACAATTAATGCTACCAGATTTTATTTGACAACTAGGATTGATGTAACTCTGTCCATAAATGCTTGGAAGGTTTTATAAGTTATATATTTCCTTTATGAGTTTCATTGCTTTATTGATATTGCCTTGATTCATTGCTTTATTGATATTGTCTTGATGAGATTCATTGCTTTAATGCTAGTTTAATTATTCATAGAAATATCATGTACCTTCATTGGATCTGAGGATACAATTAACATTACTAGATTTTATTTGACACTCAGATCTGAGGATACAATTAACATTACCAGATTTTATTTGACACTCAGTATTGATGTACCTCTATTCATAAATGTTTGGCTTGCTTTATTGATAGTTGAATTATTCATAAAACTATCATGTACCTTCATTGGATCTGAGGATACAATTAACATTACCGGATTTTATTTGACACTCAAATCTGAGTATACAATTAACATTACCAGAGTTTATTTGACACTCAGTATTGATGTACCTCTATTCATAAATGTTTCGCTTGCTTTATTGATAGTTGAATTATTCATAAGTATATCATGTACCTTCATTGGATCTGAGGATGTAATTAACATTACCAAATTTTATTTGACATTCAGCATTGATGTACCTCTATTCATAAATGTTTGACAGGTTTTATATGTTATATATTGCTTTGATGAGATTCATTGCTTTATTGATAGCTAAATTATTCATAAGAATATGATGTACCTTTGTCCATAAACATTTAGCAAGTTCCAATATCATACATTTGATTTGAGGATACAATTAACACTACCAGATTTTATTTGACATTTAGCATTGATGTACCCCTATCTATAAATGTTTGGCATGTTTTATGCATTATATATTGCCCTGATGAGATTCATTATTTTATCGATGGCTGAAATATTCATGAGAATATGATGTACCTTTGTCCATAAACACTTAACAAGTTCTAAATATCATACATTGGATTTGATGATAAAATTAACATTACCAGATTTTATTTGACATGCAGCATTAATGTACCTATAGGCTCTGTCCCTAAATGTTTGCCAAGTTTTATACGTTATATATTGCTTTGATGAGATTCATTGCTTTATTATGTCCCCGACAAGGGGATATATATGAATCAATCAGGTCGATTATTTGGACTAATTTGTAGCAACTTTAATAAAAACATATAATTTTTTTATTCTCAAAACTTGACAAACTGAATTTATGCTCCACCAATTCAATTGGATCGTTAATGCTCTCTCCACATTGATCCATGGAGCTGATTATATTAAAATTTGCATCCATCACTTCATGATATGGTCCAGAATCATTTCTCACTACAGGCACTGTATTTACGCAACTTCATAAAGGCGTTCATTAATCAATGCCAACATTCACACTTTTCAATTCTATTGTTTTTTTCAGCTTTTAAGATTCCCTTAAATGCTTATTTTTTTAATCTTTTTTTGTTGTGTGGGCTAAGAGTCAACAATTGCAACAATTTGTTAGAATTTATGAAAAAGTGGGAATTTAAAGACAGTTGATTTACAAAGGATCACAGATATACTCGACAAGACCGCAATTTTATTGAGCGAAGATAAACTCAAATCTCATACAGGAAAACCATTATATCTTTATGGATAGATTATGCAATTGGAAAATTATTGGGAAGTGGTTATATTTATAGGTATTTCCATTAAGTAAATGCAATACCTAGAGTTATTAAGATTTATTATTGATTTTTTTAAATATATTTATTGTCTTGATTTTATGCGAAATTTTAAAAAAAAAAAAGATTTTTTTGATGTTAAACTTAATATATTATTTAAATTATTTAAATTTTTATGTACATTAAGTGTGCTTATTTTATTTTTTATATTTGGGACAATTTAATATTTTATATATTTTATTTATAATTTATAGGTGAACCAAAATTCTTAATGGACCTATGGAATGGAAAATGTCATATTTTGAATATGACACTTCCTATAATGAACACAAATTTTACCTAGAAAGATCGTATATGGAGTGGTGTCCTCACTCATTGCATTTCTTTTTCCTTTCTACCCTTCCTTTAGAGGATAAGTTACTTTTCAAGCCCAAATGTGCAACTCCGAGAGAGAGGTGGGTACACTTTTAGAAGGAGAAGTTGGTTTCCCACTCTGATACTAAAGGAATTAACTTAACCACCCAACAAGCATCAACAATTTATCATCTAGCCAATAAAAAATGGTTCATCCCCACTCTGTATTTAGGCTTATCTTTATGCCCTTCATGGCCTATTTGAGATGTAGTACTAGTTCTAGAAAAGCTGGTAAAGCTCATCCTCACTTTGGATCCATTGAAATAGAACTTGAATCTAGAGTCTTCTAAGTAGTCAAATCTCTACAATCATCAAAAGGATTCCTACCTAGGCGATAACAACAATTATTCTATTTTTATTGAGTTTTAAGTAGGCTATAACAAAATTTAATCTATTTTTATTGAGTTTTAGTTTTTTACATAGGCAATTGCAAACCACTAGCTATCACGAATGCAATGTTGGGGACATTGCCACCTCGTGGCTCTTGTTTTAAATGCAAACATATTGAACCAATTTCATGCCAACTTGAGAGAAGGGGATGCACCCTCAACTAAAACACTCTCTGTGTGGGCCTTCTCCCGAACCATGGGACCGAACAACCGTTTCTCTCAATTGGCAATCTATCAAATCAATCAAGGCTTTCCATCTCGCTCTTTTTATCCTTCCTAAGTTCCCAATTGAATAATTCCAGTGGGCAGAATAATCTCGACATAAGACTCATCTCATCCAGTCCTAAACATCAATTGGACTCTCTTTGTTCCTCGAATTGTATTTCAACCTAAGTAATGGTAGGTTCGGCTTCTATGGCTCTTGGTTATTCCCTGAGTTAGGTGAGGCTAAAGGTTCGTGGGTAGAGGTGAGAGGTATGTGAAAATGAGAGATGACCTCTCTTCCAATAGAGTCGAACCCTCAATATTTGTATTGATAAATTATTCAAACTGAGCTGAAGCTATATATTTATTTATTCTTTCTTATGTGTGAAAGAAAGAGAACGTTGTCTTCTATTGTTAATTCATGAATTATGGGCATAATTATTGGGTGAATGACTATTTAAGTCTTCCATTAATAATTATTTGGTGAATCACTGTATAAGGGTAAGGCATCTTGTCAAAAGTTTGAAGGGTTCAAGGCATCTGTGGGACTTGGCTTCGCCTGTGATGAAGGTGTGAGTTTACAGGTGTGAGGTTAAAGCTGTGAGAGAACCCCTCGATGAAAGGCGACATCTGTTGAGAGGTTACAAGCCTTCCAAATCAATTGTATAAATGCAATCCTTTGGCAGCCTTATATATANTGAACTTCAACCAAGACTCGACAATTCTCTCTCTAAAGGATGCAAATAATAATAAGCATGTGCATAGAAAACAATTAAATGAGAGGTGCTTCCTCTTAATGGGATCACCCTCTCTATCTTTGCAAACCTAAAATTGTTTAAATGCATAGAAAAACAATTTTATAGAAGGATCGCTATCTCAAGGGGCCTTCCTCTCCATCTTTGCACGCCTTAAGAGTTATACCAGCTTAGATCCAGCTTTACCCGGCTCTATCATGCGCCGAGAGGGATCAAATATTTCGAGGTGCAAACCTTGCCTCAACAATTGCACTCCAAAAAAGGGTTTGCAGCTCGAAATATTTGATCCCTCTCGGCACATGATAGAGCCGGGTAAAGCTAGATCTAAGCTGGTTTAAAAACAAATTCTAATTAGATATATGAAAACCGTCAAATCCTAATTATATAAATTATTCAAGTCATTAGATATATAGAATCTGATTGAATAATTTAAAAACAAATTCTAATTAGATTCCACCTCGATACAAAGAAGCAAATCCAAGAAGTCATTCAGAGAAAACATACTTCTTATACTTTCTATACTTAGTATGTAGAGGTTTCAGATCCACTTCTTATGGATCTAGATGTTGGTTTGTTATGCTAAGATACATCTATATATTGTAATCTTTTCTTATTAATCAAGTGAATTAGTTTGACCATTCCTTATGTAGGCGAGCCTATGAGCTCTGCTCTCTGCCTTCTAGTTCTTAGTTGGTATCAGAGCTTGGGTGAGTAAATATTGGGTGAGTGCTGGGCTGTGAGAAGCTGGATTGTGAGAAGCCATTACCATCACCGTGAAGGAATCATATCTATGATTTCTGTAGTGGGAAATCCACGACCGGTTGTGAGCGTTGGTTGCTGATGCCATGAATATTTGCACCTGATCCCGAAATCATGGCCGTGACTGAAGAGCCTGATCCTTGCGAGTGTGGTCGTGGAGCTCGTGATCTCTTCTGTATGCTCAATCTACCTTCAATTTAATTCTGTGAGGAAGAGCCTAGCACCATGAAGGAGAATTAGCTGATTTTTTTTTTAACTGTCACCATGCAGAGAAGACAAATATATATATATATATACACCTAAGATTATTAATTATTAAGCCGACTTGTATATATATATAGATATATAAGCCGACTTTTTTATGTGACACGTGTCATCTCCACGTTGAGCACGGAATTACACTTCTACCTCATACCGGGCTGTAGAATGCGCCTCTCGGCGCAACAAACAAGTAATAGTATGTGCCCAAGCATTATGTTGTTTAAGAGCTATGCACCTGAATTATTTTGCAAGCATACTCATAGCAATATTTATAGCATTTGAATCCCTTTCAAACTGGGTTGAGTGCACCCTACTTTAAGGGTTACACACTCACGTCATTATATATAGGATAATGATTATTCATGCATTTACCCAAGAGTTTCTCTTTTCTCCTTTGCAAGGACACAACACAATATAAATTTATCTATTGTTTATCATATGGGCTGCTCTCTTCTCTAAGAGTTGTGCCCTTCCTTTGCTATAGAAAATAAATACAATGTAAACCAAATACATTGCTACACAATTGATTAACTAGTGAATTAAATAAAATACTAAATACTAATTGCATCTATATAGAGTTACAAATATATAAAAGGCCCCATAGGCGCAAAGTTGTAACCTATAGCTATGATACCACTTGTAGTGTCCCCAGGCCATCTAATGTGAGACCATAGGCATATGAGAACCCAGGGAAAAGGCTAAGACAAGATAAATTACACGTGAGAAAATAAAACTAAAACTAAGGCTACACTAGTACACCTAATAGCCCTTCCAACAAACATGCATCCTTATAATAAAAAATTCAAGAATCAAATGCATTCTTTTCCCCAATTTCCGAATATGAATGTAACCATCAATATTAATATCTACATGTTGCATATAACACATAAGTCGAATATAATCTACCAGTTTTCCTAAAACAACTAATAAACAAGCAGTATAACCAAGAACATAAGCACATATCAAGCTACCTTTCAAACATTACAAGAAAAAATTTCAAAACATAAACAAAATCTTAATATTTGAGGAATCCAGACTTATTCTGACTCATAACATATTAACTATAATGAATCATAAATGATTTCAAATCTACAATTAATGAAGATCATCCCAATGCTATAATAATCATAAACATAAACAGGAATAAAATGAGAGTCCATGGGCACATAAAAACCATTTAAATCAATAAGTAAACAAATATCATATACTTATCTTTTGAAAGGGGCAACTGGCTTCAAAAGTACAACCTTCCTCCTAACCTTAGGCCCCACTAAGCCATATCTTACTTTGACAGTCCACCCCCGAGCCAAAACCATGAATTCTACAAGCATGAGTACTCTCCAAAGTAGAACACAAATTGATCTCACTCTACCATATGTTCGACTTCACTCCGATGAGATGGGGATTCCTCCCACACTCATTCCTGGATGTGCAAGCACCTGAACCGATACAATGAAGCTAAGAACTCACTCTACCACCTATCAGACTTCACTCCGATGCGATATGGATTCCTCCCACATGCATGCCTGGATGTGTAAGCACATGGACGGATAGAGTACTTCTCTAGGGACCAGTAAGAAAAGGAGAGAGTTCGGTGCTCTCAACACAAACTTGGCCAAGGTGTGAACCCCCCCAAAAGGAGAAGAAGGCATGCATAAATAGGAAAAAGGGGGGAAATCAAACCCAGGGTAATCTAACCAGAGTCATGGGTGAGATTACTTAATCGACAAGAAACCCTAATTCCAATTAAGGAGCGACATAACACATCCTTAATAGGGGGATTCAAAATAGGAGAGATAAGGTTACGCAAAATAAGGGAAATTTGAGTTTGGTGGAGAGAGTGGAGTTACACCATGAAAGGAAGTGTTACTGAAGAAGATTCCATTTCCATGATTGTAATAGGTGCATTAATGAGGACAAAAATAGAAAAAATGAGGGTATTTAATGATATGGTGGCACAAATCATGGAGAACATATCTCAAGGAGGGAGCATTAACTCAAGTGTGTCCGAAATTAATGAGGGAGGGCACACTTTCTCAAAATGAATTAAATACATCATCAAGTGGGTTCCTAAAGCATCTGTAAGGTTAGATATTATTTTAATATCATTGGAATGACATATTCTAATGTTTGAGAAGGGGTTAGGTGCACTAGGGAACAAATTATCATTACCCCTTCCCCCTTGCTTGTGAATTCATGGTTCCTCGTACTCTTCAGGTTGTCCCTATTGAGCCAGTTGTTCTAATAATAATAATAATGATGATGATGATGATAATGATAATAATGATAATAATATCAAAGTCCATCATCCCATCATATATTTCCATATGTCCAACAATACAAAAATCATATTTCTAGGGTCTTAACATATGGGATGTTACATCCCCTCCCCCTTAAAACAATGCATCATCCTCGATGCATAATACATGCATGCTTTTACAAAATAATAACTTTTTTTCTTTTAGTTTACAAGTAATAAAGGTTTTCCCATACATACCTTAGAAAGGTAACTTTAGTTCTATTGGGAAACCAAAACACTTCCAACCTACTCATTTGTCTGTTTCTTCACTTCATATAGGAAATATTACTGACCTCACCATTCTCATTTCTAGGCTCCATGTGCAAGAAAACCTGGACTAGTGGAGTGGAAAGCAAGTTTCAATCTATATTCCCCATTACAGGGTCTTCTATCCTCATTACAAGGCCACCGATCCTCATCATATTTCCTTTATTCTTTAACAAAGGTATACCCATCTGAAAATCATATTTTAGTCACTCATATGATTAACTTCATGTTTAAAAATATGTTATATAAAATATTCTTCAACATAGATATTTCTTCACAATTGTTTAACAAGATACACAAAACACATATTCAAAGAATAAATTCTAGTTAATCTCATGAAATATTTCAAATATACATAAAGTAAGTCACAACATGAATGTAAATTATTTTTTCTTCAATTTCACTCTGCTTCACCTAGAATATTTGAAATTTGTCAAAGGTACATGAATCAAATAATTTAAAAAAACACCTACTGAAACACATTCTAGTCAATTCCAAATTCAATTTTGATCATGCATTATGTACATAGTCTAAGTTACTTGAAATGCATGGAAGACAGATGAAAATCATTATGATATGTTTTCCACAAATATTACTAAGAATCTATCCTAACTTACATGCATTAATTCTAAAATACTTACTAACATGTCAATTCAAAGATTACAAATTCCATGCCTATCCAAGCAAATCCTTTCATAAAGAACCCTAAACATAAAAAATACAATCTATGTAGAGGGATTTATCAAATGGATCATTACATTATGTATGGGTGTGTGTAAGCTGATGAGAGTCTCTTTTGACGCGTTAGATGCAATAGAAAACTAAAAAAACAGGCATCCATCAACTTGCATGGATATTTTGAAAAAACATCAGGGAGACGCAATTCTAAATTTCGTTAGCTCCTACTAGCATGTTTGGGGATGGGAAATATGGAAATTCCAACCGCATCCCCAGCGTCTGTGACTTTCCAAGTTTGGCCCTTGTTGGCGTGAAATGCATTGTCCCCTACTGAGTGAAACCCTAGTTTCAGAAACCACCGTATAAGAGGTCACTAGGAAATGGAAAGGCAGGAGAGGGACTCCCCTAGCTAAAATCCCATGACAAGAATCCAACGGAATCAATGGTTCATCGATCGGAGGCCCGAGCATCGATATATGGCGAATTGCAAGTCACCTTCACATACCGTTCAGGGACACTTGGTGGACTCGTGCCCGATGTGCAAAAAACGTCACGGAGCCTCAATTTTTAATTCCGTCAACTCCTGCTAGTATGTTTGGGCATGGGAAATATGGAAACACCAACCACATCCCCACCATCTATGGCTTTCCAAGTTTGTCCCTCATTGGCGTGAAATGCATTGTCCCCCAGTGAGTGAAACCCTAGTTTCAGAAACCACCATATATGGAGGTCACCAGGAAATGGACAGGTGGGAGAGGGAACCCCCTATCTAAAATCTGACATCACGAATCCAACGGAATTGATGGTTTGTTGATCAGAAGCCCGAGCATCAATCTATGGATATTTCCAGGTCACCTCCAGATACCGTTAAGGGACACTTGGTGGACTTGTGTGAGGTGCGCAAAAAATTTCAAGGAGCCACAATTTTGAATTCTGTCAACTCCTGCTAGCGTTTTTGGGCATGGGAAATATGGAAACTCCAACCGCATCCCCACCATCTATGGATTTCCAAGTTTGGCCCTTGTTGGCGTGAAATGCATTGTCCCCTACTAAGCAAAACCCTAGTTTCATAAACCACCGTATACAGAGGTCACTGGGAAATGGACAGGCGGGAGAGGGTCCCCCCTAGCTAAAATCCCACGTCATGAATCCAACAGAATTGACGGTTAGTCGATCGAAGGCTCGAGCATCTATCTATGGTGAGTTGCAAGTCACCTCCAGATACTGTTGAGGGACACTTGGTGGACTTATGCCCAGTGTGCAAAAAAAGTCACAGAGTTGCTAGCATGTTTGGGCATGGGAAATATGGCAACACCAACCGCATCCCCACCATCCATGACTTTACAATTTTGGCCCTCATTAGCGTGAAATGCATTGTCCCCTACTGAGCGAAACCCTAGTTTCATAAACCACTATATACGGAGGCCACCGGACAATGGATAGGCGAGAGAGGGCCCCCTAGATAAAATCCCACGTCATGAATCCAAATGAAACAATAGTTCATCGACCGAAGGCCTGAGCATCGATCTATGACAAGTTGGAGGTCACCTCCAAATGCCATTCAAGGACACTTGGTGGACTTGTGCCCAGTGCACAAAAAATGTCACGGAGCCGCAATTTTGAATTTCGTCAACTCCTTCTAGCATGTTTGGGCATGGAAAATATGGCAATGCCAACTGCATCCCCATCGTTCATGGCTTTCCAAGTTTGGCCCTCGTTGGAGTGAAATGCATTGTCCCCTACTAAGCGAAAGCCTAGTTTCAGAAACCATCATATACGGAGGTCATCGGGGAATGGACAAGCAGGATAGGGAACCCCCTAGCTAAAATCCCACCTCACAAATCCAACGGAATAGACGGTTCATCAATTGGAGGCCTGAGCATCGATCTATGGCGAATTGCAGGTTACTTCTAGATACTAGATCCTACATGTTAAATTATTTATGTAAATGTTGTATGGTTACCTTTATGCATTGAACTAATGGTTATAATCAAAAAATTAGCATGGTATAAGAGGTGAGATGTCAAGAAGGAAATTATACAAGCCTTAAAACAAAAAGTGATTGTTGTGGCATCTTGTTTCCATCATCCTAGTTTTATATATCGGCTAAAAACATTGACAATATTACCTACTTGAAAAATTAGGGTTTTAGTCTTGTAAGAGATCCTACAAAGAACTTTGACAGGTATGACCTAAAGAGGTACATGTATGTATTCTAATGTTATGTATATCATGTGAATGAGATCTTGAAATGTTCATATGATTGATATATAGAGTTTATTGATCATATGCAAAATTTGACATGTTCATTAATTTGACATACAAGAGAAATTTTGGCATATTTATAAACAACATTATGGAAAATTTCACATATCAAGAACACAAAATTGACATATTCATAAGCAACATACATGGGAAAATTAAAATTATGTAACATACCTCATCATGCTAGACCCCACCTATTATCATACAACCAAGCCCTCCAGATCATCTATTATAATGATGGTCTCCATTAGTCTCTCGTGCTCTGTATCCGGTAAGAAGTAGTGTACCTTCAATGAATTTAGGCTAGGCATTGTCCGTACCTAGAGGTTTGTACCAATGATTAAGTTGGTAAAGTGCTACACACTTGAACCTGGTTTGTAATCCCTGTAAACATGTCCACCCTTCTTTCTTGCATTGTTGTCATGTGTAAGGTATTCACCTTTAACAACCATAGACCCGATTTGGAAGTGGTTGTTTTCATCATCAGTCTTGAACATAATGAGGGTTTTCTTTCCCTCTATACAATATGCCAACCAATAATCACCACCCCATTCACTATGTTTTGAGGCAACCACTATGTATATGTGTCCTGCATAATATGATTGTAGGTATATGATCAAATATTTTTCTTGTGATACAAGGCCATTAATGTGAATTTGAAGACTACGTAAATAAACAAAAAAAAATGTTAAGGAAATGCATCATACCAGGTTGTACAAGGTCTAAGACATGATCAAAATATATAGAAATATATGATTGGTCTTCTTCCAATAGAGTTAACTCAACAAATGCACATTGATCAAGTGGAATTGATATGTGATCCCATCCATCAACCCAATCCAATGATTCACACCCATCCCAATCACCATCATAACAAGGAGGGAAAAAACAAGCAAGTTTTCTGGTACAAATTTCAAATGTTGGGTTATCAGAGCTTCAAACCGAATGAAAGCCATGAGTCATAGGAATAGTCTTGCATTCCCAGGCATGTGAATGATCTATGTCTACCACCTCCCAAAAACATCTCTCCACATGTCTCTTTCTTGTGGATTCTACTCGCATAGTTGATTCCTCTCCCATTACTGACATGCACCACTTGACTATAGATTGAGCATTTCGAATAGTAGATACTGTAGATAATTCCAATTCCTCTCTTCGTAGGGATTTTTTGACACATGCTATGGATCCATCATGCTCTCCTTTACCATGCCAAGTCTCAAAAAATTTCGACATATGTGGAACTTTGTAGTTTTTATGCAATGAACACAACCATTGAAATATGCGTGCATTTTTTAATTGACCAGCACATCCATCAGACCAAATCCAGTGTCAATCCATATGTATGTTCCCGCCCTTCAAATGATCATAGAACATGATGAATCAATGACATACATAGTGGAAGTCATGGCACCTATCATCACTTATGTAGAAGTGATATTCCTTTAGAATTTCTCTTTGCTCTTCACTGCTATTTGGGCCATGCCTATATGTGATATGCACCATCAAGGAAAACTACTCAGAGTGATAATACTAACTTTGGATCTCATTTTGAGGTTGCAGAGTGTAGTTATCAAAAAAATCAACAATTGAAAATATAGTACCACGGGGAAATGTATCTCTACATATTCTAAACTTCTCATCCTGCCATCGTGCCAAGTGGACATGCTGAACATATTGATGTGTATTTTTAATAAATTCCTTGACAAAGTCACTAACTTGTACCTGTTGACAAAAAATGATCTCAATATTAGTTTTTTTTGTAAGTAAGGAATGAAATGTAACTATTAAAACATAAATTTATATATAAATGCATGTACCTGATATGTCACCAATTGTATTTTTTTGCTTTCTTTCCCTAGTTCTATTTCATAGCTGATATATTTGAAACTTTTCATGTCTGTAACCATATTTCCAAATTCATTGTCTCCACTCTCGTGCATACATTGGCTCAATAATGCCATTCCATCATAGATGGTGCAAGTTCCATCCAAACAAGATTTTACATAGTATGTTTTCCCCTCAGGCCTATTGCACATGATGCTATGAATGAATTCTCTTGATGAAGTTGGTGGTATTGTCAGGGAGAAATACTACACATGGTTAGCATGCAACACATGACGAATGTACAAAAATGTTTCATAGTAATATTCATATTCTACATGGTATCTACAAAAACAAGTGTTACGAAGAGTATTTATTCTAACATACCAGGGCTTACATTTCTCAAAACATCTTTGCCCCAAATTCAATTGTCTATGCTCATTCCTAAATTTATCGTATAGTTATGTCTGTGTTATATCAACAAGATGCTTAATATGTGGTTCACAATCCTTTGAACCCCTTCTCAATTTTAGTACATCCTTCCGGTTTGAAGAAGGCCTTGTGTGATCATGCCAAAAACTCTGCACTAATCCCTTTACTACATCAAGTAGCTTCATGTCACAACATGGCAACCGACCAATAAAGGCCCAAAAATATGTTTTAGTGGTTGTGTCAATATTTTCTCTTCTAATAGAATACCTACGGAGGGTTTTTACATTCAAATTAAATAGTTTATATGTAGGCTTGAGAAAATGAAGGACCCTGGTGTTCTTATTTACAATTGCTTGTGACATCACAAGACGAGCCGCATTGCCGTCCTTTGAACATGTGTTCTTACCAATTTTACCAAAGGCATCTACTAAGCTTTTAACTATATGAGAACTTGGTCCATAAGTCTTTATCATCTTTATCCCTAACGATTTCCTAACAATATTCATGCCCCTATATTTTAACAATGATAAAAATAATCTACATTTATCTCCATCACATTTAGAAACAAAATATTTATTTAGTATCTGTTGAGTTTGATAAGAAATACTACGTTTAGATAGCGTACCTTCAATGGAATTTTAGAGTCTTTCATCAACTTGTATATGCTTCAGATTTATTCGATGTGTGCCTTCTAATGGAGGTAAGGGGGTTGGAATTCTATCATCTAACGCATCAACAATACACTCTGGCATTTCAATAGAAACTTTTTGTCCTTCATTATCTTCCTGGTAGTTGGATGGTGGAAGTCCAACATCCTCATCGATGGTCCAGATAACATTTTCTTCTTCAACAATAGGCTCCATGTCCAATGCCTCTTCAACAGTATGCTCCATGTCCAACGCCTCTTCATGAGCTTCATCTTGATATGGTAACTTATCACTTTGACTTGAAGTGGGAATTAAAACATCCCCTAATGAGCACCTACGTTTTTCTTCTTGAATACTTCCATGGTGTTCTTGTTCAACAACTATTGTGGAAATTGAAGGTCCCTTTCGTGAACGGTTCCTTTTCTCTTGTGGTGGATTAATAGGATGAACCATAGTATCCTATATAATTGGATTTGTATTAGTTTCCAAATAAATCCTCTGATTCATCATGTCTATTCTTTTCTTTTCTTTATCTTCTTCAATGAATTCTTGATGTCTCTTCTTCCTTGCTGATTTTCTTCCTCGGTTACGTACATTCCCCATCACAACAATGATCAATTCAATATAGTTTGTTTTGTTGCTCCTCAATTACAAGCTTTAAAACCTTTAACTTGCTTTATAACTATAGATCCTTCAAGGTGCTTCAATCTTCCTTCTCAATTGTTCATATTTCCCATCAAAAAAATGATGAATGAGAAAATTTACCTTTTGTTCTCTTGAATAATAAGAAAATGAAAGTTAAATCATAAATTGTTACTCAAGCCAATTCTCTTGTACAATTGTGTATATCCACCATCACCATGAAATGATATTGAAGCTTGATATCTTATCCTATGTGCTCCTCAATCATGAAATATGTCCTCAATGTTGCACTTGCATAACAAAAAGAATGATGTAGAATGTGTCTTGTGAGTATTTCCACAGGCGGGCTCGTGCTCTGTTGAAAAAAAATGCGCGATAATCATGTTTTTGTAAAGACAGAGAAAAGTTTCTCTCTAACAAAAACAATCCACTGTTTTTACAGTCCTAAAACACGCATGCATTATATAGAGTAAAAACGCGTATGCAATTTGTAGAAGTAAAATGCGCATGCAGTAGTTTTAAGCACAATTAATAGGTTAGGTGCACGGCTAAGGAAACGAATAAAATCATAAGAAAACAAATGTTTTCTATGGTTAGAAACAAAGAAAATGCTTTTAGTGTTCCCTTCTTTTCATGCATATAAATGTTTCTCTCTATACCCCCAATAATCCCTAGATACCCCCTATCTCTTTCTAAATATACCTCCCTCATTCTCTCTACATCCCTCCCTATATGTTTCTTTCTCTCCCTTATCCATGTCCATACCAATCCACTGTCCATCTTCTCTTTGTCTTTTCCATTATCCCTCCCTATAGCACTCTCTCCCTTCTTCTCCCTTAGTCAATAACCCTATGTGCCTTTATCCCTCCCCCTTCCCTCTCTCTCTCTTACCTTGTATCCCTCCCTCTATCTCTCCCCTCCATCCCTCCCTCTCTCACTATCTCTCCCCTTCTCAGTGTGGTATCTCTCTCTTGTTACTCCTATGTGTGTGTGTGTGTGTGCCTCCCTCACTCCCTGTCTCTCAAAACCTCTCTCCACCTTATTTATACCTCCCTCACTATCCCTCCCTACATCACTATCTCTCTATTGCTCCTCCCACCCCCCTCTCTTGTTGTTTCTCACACCTCCCCTCCTCTATCTCCCACACAATCTATCTCTCTCTATATATATATCTTTGTGTGTGTGTGTGTGTGTGTCCCTCCCTCATTCCCCCTCTAGTATAGATCATGATCCTGAAGACGATGATGATGAACATGATGATGATCATGATAATGATGATGATCATGATGATCATGATGATGAAGACGATGATGATCAGCATGATGATGACGGTGAAGAAGATGATGATTATGATAGTTATGATGATGATGATGATGATTATGATGATTTTTATGACGATTATGATTATGATGATGATGATGATTATGATGATTATTATGATTATGATGATGAAGATGAGGGTCATGATGATGATGATGATGAAGATGATCATGATCATGATGATAATGATGATGATGATCAACATGATGATGATGATGATGATGAGGGTCATGATGGTGAAGATGATGATGAGGAACACCATGATAATGATGATGATGATGATGATGATAATGATGATGGTGATGTTGATGATGATGAAGACGATGATGATCAACATTATGATGGTGATGATGATGATGATGATGATGATGAGGGTCATGATGGTAAAGACGATGATGATGAAGACGACAATGATGATAATGATGATCATGATCATGATCATGATGATGGTTATCATGATGGAGATGATGGAGATGATGATGATGAAGATGAAGATGATGATGTCGACGACAACGATGACGATGATGATGATGACCATGATGATGAAGATGATGATCATTATGATCATGATGACGATGACCATGATGATGAAGACGACGATGACAACAACGACAACGACGGCGATGATGATGATGATGAAGACGATGATGATGAACATGATGATGATGATGATAATGATGATGATCATGATGAATACGATGATGATCAACATGATGATGATGATGAAGAAGAAGATGATGATGATGATTAGCATGATGATGATGAAGAAGAATATGATGATTATCATGATTATCATGATGATGAAGAAGAAGAATATGATGATTATCATGATTATCATGATGATGAAGACGATGATCATCAACATGATGATGATGATGAATATGATGGCGATGATGGTGATGATGATGATGAAAATCACGATGATGAATACGACGATGATGATGATGATGAGGGTCATGATGATGATGATGATGATCAACATGATGATGAAGATGATGGTGATGATGATCATTATCATGATCATGGTGAATATCATGATGATGAAGACAGTGATGATGAAAATCATGATAATGAGGATGATGATGATGATGTTCATGATGATCATGATCATGATGATGAAGATGATGACAATAAACATGATGATGATGATGATGATGATTAAGATGGTGATGAAGATGATCAACATGATGGTGATGATGGTGATGATGATGACGACGATGAAGATGATGATGATGATGATGAAGATGATGATGATGATGATGATGATGAAGATGATGATGATGTCGATGATGATGGTGATGAGGGTCATGATGATGCTGATGAAGATGAGGTTCATGATGATGGTAATGAAGAAGCTGATGATGATGATGAACATCATGATGATGAAGATGATGATGATGAACATTGTGGTAATGATGATAATTATGATGATGATGATTATGATGATGATGATGATGAGGGTCATGATGATGATGATGATGATGATAATGATGATGATGATGATGATGATGATGATGAACATCATGATGATGAAGACGATGATGATGAACATGATGATGATGATGATGACGATGATGATCATGATGATGAATACGATGATGATCAACATGATGATGATAATGAGGGTCATGATGGTGAAGATGACGACGACGATGATGATGATGATGAGGGTCATGATGGTGAAGATGACGATGATGATGATGATGATGATGATGAGGGTCATGATGGTGAAGACGACGATGATGAAGAAACATGTTCCTTACTCACTATCCCTCTATGCATTACTCACTGGCCCTCCCTGCCTTTGTATTTCCATCTCTCACTATCTCTATGTGTATGTGTGTGTGTCTTTCTCCCTTCTCTTTGAAAACCTCCCTCTCTCTCTATCTCTATGTGTGTGTGTGTCCCTCCCTCACTTCTCGTTTCTCAAAAAATATCACCACCTTATTTATACCTCCCTCACTATCCCTCCCTACATCACTCTCTCTCTCTATTGCTCCTCCCACCCCCTTCTCTCATTGTTTCTCACACCTCCCCTCCTCTATCTCCCACATAATATATATATCTCTTTATATGTATCTGTGTGTGTGTGTGTGTGTGTGTCCCTCCCTCATTCCCCCTCTCTCATAACTTCTCTCCACCTTTACTATACCTCCCTCCACCACTCTCTCTCTATCACTCACTCCTCCCCTCTCTCTCTCTATTGCTCACCCCCCCTCTCTTTCTCTATGTGTGTGTGTGTCCCTCCCTCACTCCACGTCTCTCAAAACCTCTCTCCACCTTATTTATACCTCCCTAAATATCCCTCCCTACATCACTCTCTCTCTCTATTTCTCCTCCCATCCCCCTCTATCGATGTTTTTCACACCTCCCCTCCTCTATCTCCCACACAATCTATCACTCTCTCTATATATATTTGTGTGTGTGTGTGTGTCCCTCCCTCATTCCCCCTCTCTCATAAACTCTCTCCACCTTCACTATACCTCCCTCCACCACTCTCTCTCTCTATCACTCACTCCCCCCCCCCTCTCTCTCTCACTCACCCCCCTCTATCTCTCTCGCTCACCCCCCCTCTCTCTCTCTATTTGTCTGTGTGTGTGTCCCCCCCTCTTCTCTCTTTATATATCTATGTGTGTGTGTCACTCCCTCACCCACCCTCTCTCATAGTCTATCTCTCATATTCTATCACTCACTCATCCCTCCCTCTCTTGTACACAATCTCTCTCTCACACACACACTAACACACTGTGTGTGTGTGTGTGTCCACCCCTCACTTACCATATCTCCCAATCTCTCTCCACCTTCTCTATACCTCCCTCACTCTCTCTCTATTTCTCACCCCTCCCCCTCTCCCTCTATTGCTCACCGATCACCCTCTCTCCCACATAATATATGTGTGTGTGTGTTTCCCCCCTTCTCTAACAAACTCCCTCTGTCTCTCCCTCTCTCTCCACCTTCTATTTTCCTCCCTCTATCATTATCTCCCTCCCTTCTCCATTAATTACCAGCCCTTTGTGCTCTTATCCCTCCCTCCCTCTCTCTCTCTCTCTATGTCTCAACTTGTATCCCTCCCACTCCCTCCCTATCTCTTTTCACCCTCCCTCTTCATGTTTCTCTCTTTCACAACCTCCCTTTCTCTCCATCTCTCAACCCTCCACCCTCTTTATTTGACACCATCCATCTCTCTCTCTCTCTCTCTCTCTCTCTCTCTCTCTCTCTCTCTCTCTTCTTCTATGTTTTCAACTTATCCCTTCTCCTCAACCCCCTACCTCATTATGACCCCTAATATACGTTTTATCGCATCTCATTCCCATCTCTTCAATTAACCCCTCCTTCACCTCTCTCCTCCAACACATCCTATTCCTTCTCTAATACTCCATATCCACTTTTCCATTCACCAATCCTCTGTCTCATCAAACCATCCCCACTTCCTACCCTCCACCTTATCCCCCTTCCTCACTCAAGTCTTGTGTACTACTTCGAACCGTGTACTGCTTCTAACCCTATACGTCTTCAACACCTCTTCTCCTAATAATTCTCTCAATCCCCACTCCCCTTCACCCTTGTAACCCATAATGTTCCCATTCCATTCGTCTTTATCCACTCAAATTTACAACATCCTCCTAGGACCTTGACCATTCCCAACCCCCTCTCAACTATTAACCATCCCCACTTGAACTTCCAACATCTTCCTAGGCCCTTGACCCTTCCCCACCCCCTCTAAACTATTATCCATACATTTGATATATTACATAAAGAGATATATTTTTAGCTCTACAACACGTGTTCGCGTATTATAGTTACATAACACGCTCACGTTTTATAGTTATATAATGTGCACATGTTTTGTAGTTATATAACATGCTCGCATTTTGTAGTTATATAACGTGCTCGTGTTTGTAAATTCTACAAGGTGGGAAATGTAATTTGAATTTAAACATGCCAATTCACTTGCTCGCATGTCACCAATAGTCCTATGTGTATGGTTTGGAATTTGCTTCGGTAATACCAAACCTATGCTATGGTATATGATAAACCATAGCTAATTGGGTATTTCCCCCATTTTCTAAAGAAGTCATTGTTACACACTCATTACAATATGCTACACACAGTAATTTTTTACAAAATCTTAAACATATAAAGCATTTTTTTTTAGATTCTAGATATGTAATTTTTATTAAAAAATATTATATTTTCCTATTTGTTTTCAATTTCTATTACATCCTAACTCCTTAACTCAAAATACATGTTGTTAGTGTTTTCCCCATAACTTCTTTGATTCGTAATCGTTTAAAAAAAAAATTATATGGTGCACTAGAAGACACTGACCTCTACATTCTATAAAAAACCCATTTCATGATTATTTCATTAAGACCTTCAAAGGATGCACCCACAAAAGACATACCATTTTCGAGGAATGATCACTTAGATAATTAAAAATAAAAATAAAAATTACTAATTTTATTTTTGAAAAATAGCGTTGCACTAGTGTTATATGTTCTCTACATGCCTGGAAAGTTTTGTATCCAGAAAGCATCATTTAGGACCTCAAAGGCTGCACCCACAAAAACATATACCTTATCATTTGCCTAAAAAAAAGTGACTGTTAGAAAAAATGAAATTTGAGATAGTTATATAAAATTTCAATACATAAACCTTATATATTTGGAAACGCGATCCAATTTCCTACATTTAATCTTTTTTACTCAAAGCAAGATATTTTGTGTAAGTATCTCAAAAAAAACAATTAAGTTGAGGGATTCCTAATTTTTCAATTTTCTATTGCATCTAACGTGCCAAAAGTGACCCTCATTAGCTTGCACTGACCCTGGTCCCTTTTCTTAGGTAAGCCTATGTATTTGACAAAGGGAATTTTTCTCACATCGACACATGGCTACATTGGCTACACAAAAATTTGAGTCACATTTGACTGTGATTATAAATCAATGGATCAATTCTCAATCTTTAAGCATGGATGGCTCTAACACTGGGCTTTTATTGTTGTCAAATGATGAAGATGTGGTTAGTGACATAACTAAGCAGAGAACCTATCAAGCTTGCACACAAAATAATTCTCATAATCCTCGATGATGTGTGGGATGCATAAGAAGTAATATAGTCTGTTGCTTCTGAATGGCAAAAAACGAATGTGCTAAATCCTACATAAAAAAACACTCCAAGGATTATCTTAGGCGTATCTAAGAACGATAAAATTATTTTTCAAGCTATAATTGCACTAGGCTATCGTATGGTTCCCTAAATCCTCTAGGGCATTCCTAGAGACAAAAAAATAAAAAATGAGGTCCCATGTTGTTTTTTAACATGGGATTGGTTAGTGATCAATACAACCAATCAATTAAATTGGTGACAATCATTGCTTCATTATACATCACTCTAAGTTGAACGATATATTAGTTGAGAAATATTAAGATCAACATCACATTATTAAAATCGATTGTATTATAGTTTAATATGAGATTTCTTTATAATCCTTAAATTTTGATGAAAATTAGAATGGTAACCAGGGATGATTTTACGGGCGAATTTTAGCCCATGGGGGAATTTTAAGGGGTAGCCAAAAAAAGGTGGGCGAATTTTTATATTAAAATGGTTTTTTTATTTAATAAATTAGCCCATTATTTATTTTATATATAGCTGGCCCAAGTTAAATAGCCTTCATCATGAAATATAGAAAAAAGGGAGAATGAAATTTAACCCATGAAAATATTTGGCATTTGCCCACATTCGGCCGTTTTTTCAGATTGGGAGCTGAAATGGAGATGGCTCGCCCCGGATTTATGGATAATAGGTTAAGCAATTGGTATTTTTCCCTGCATTTATGGACAATAGGTAAAACATTTGGTATTTCGTAGGGGATTTATGGATTGTTGGGTAAACTGGTCTTACTTCGACCTCGATTGGGGTAAATTGGACATAGTTCATGCTAGATTTGGGTTTGTGGACAATTATTTGAGAAAAAAGTGGAGATTTAGTCAATTAGGGAAGCTTTTTAATGGATTTGGTCCATATTTGAGAAAAACGTGCATAAGTGAGGACATCTTTTACCTATATAATGCTGCAAGATTCAGGCTCAACATCAAGCTTGATTTCAATTGTAAATCGTGTCTTTACACTGTTGAGTGGATTCATGGAAAGCAATTTCAAAAGGTTCCTTCTATCTATAGTATTTTTATAGGTTAGTCTCTTGAATCTTCTTTAAATTATTTCTTCTCTTGTTTGTAGTAGAAGGTTGAAGCTGAGACCATCACAATTCACACTCATCTAATATTCGGTAGGCATTCACCCACTGTACTTCACCGTGATTGATTATACACTTCACAACCTCCACACTGGTTCCTTGTAGCAATCACCAGATAGCTTCAATCTAAAAACAATAGCTAGGATACTTAGTTATTTTTCAGTAATTGGGGTTTTTCGGCTTTCGTCCAAAGGAAATAGCTAGGCCATTGTAGCCTTTCCATTACTAGATCGCCTCCTCTTTTTATTTACTTTTCCTTCACTTCTGTATACTCCTAGGCATCTTAAATTTAAGTGTAATTTCCATTTACAAGTTTATTTCATGCTCGAGACAAGTCTACAATATACTCCGAGAATTGGGATTCCTATCATACATTAATTTTTTTTATAAAGTAGTTATTACCTTTTCCAAGCATATGAGAAAAGCATGGAGTAGGTATCCATAATGTTCGAAGTCTTGGGTAGATACCAATTTCCTTTTTATGTTCATGGGAATATTTCCACATAAATACTTGGTGGATTATCTATTATAAGAGTTGTTGGGTGATTTATCAAGCACTAATATAGTTTTAACATTTTCAAAAAACTCTGTAGAGAATGCCCAGTTTCATATGCTCATGACTTATGGCATATTGTTTCATAGGTTTAATAGAAAACAAAGTCTTCTTTGTACTTTTTTACTACTATAAGCATACCTTGACTCCCTCCATTATTATGGGTTTTATTTTGTAACTATGTCTGTAGGTGCATTTACTCTGGGCCCTCTGCCCACACGTTCTAGCCAGCAGCATTAGTAGAACGATTCAGTTCTCTATTGGGCATTTTATATGCGAACGTGGATGCTTTTGTTGAGTGTAAAGGTAAGGATTTTGGTGGAGGGGAATTCTTATTAGTTTTCTAATTTGAGAACATCCACTTTTGGAGACCAAACATAAGAGAACATATAGATGGGGTCCTAGTTATTACATAGTACACAGGAATCATGATCTAAGGCTCAAGAGCTCAAGAGCTGAAAAGCATGTCCCAACCTTGAATATAGAGTCAATTAGTGCTTGAATTTATGAAAAAAACTATTTTAATATTTTAATAGATTATTCATGACCTTTTTGACCTTCTTGGAGCTGGATTGTAGTCCTGATCAGGCTTCTAAACCTTACTCAACCTTCCTAGGCTGATATGTGACTGTATTGATGATTATATGTTGGGTCGTGACATTTGTGACCTTGCTTGACCTTGTGGGATGTTGTAGATAGGGCCATGACTTTTTGGTCTTCTAGATATGGCTTTTGAACCTTGTGGGGTTCTAGATCTGAACCATGAACACTTGTTAAATTGTTAAACTCATCTGTGACTATTTAAAGGATGTTTGGATTAAGTTGTGATCATTGTGAGACCTCTAAGTTTGAACTGTAAATGTCCCAAGGTCTGTTCATCCTGTTAGAAAGGGATGCAATTGTTTTAGGCCTATTTGGAGTAGGATATGACTATTGGTTGTTTTGACATACTGATAGAGATTTGTAATAATGAATTAGTAGCTTCATAATAGTGATAGATCAGAGCTGAAGCAGTCCCAAACTTATGTGTTTTCATCCCTTACAAGAATGGAAATAATTGAGCGGTGTGTGTACTCATTCTCCAACATGTGTGGTGTACATATTCACCTTCCCTTCCCCTATATTCTTAAAACCTCTATAGCCATGCCTATAGCCAAGTTCCAACAATTCCACCTTGATCCCAATTGTTGGGTAATGTTACTCGTGAGACAAGGAAGGTAAATGATTCAAATAGAGCTACCTTCCCAGCCAAAGATGCATTTGGATATTCCCCCAATTCTAATAGCATTGACATTTTTTCTAAGGCGATGGACTCTGTAATTACTTGGCCCTATTTTCCCAACCCCTTTTATTCTAAGTATCCCATGGCTTGCATTATCGGGACGGACTTAAGGTAAGGAAAGGGGTCCTTTGCTATGGTTCTTATGGAATCTCACTAGTTTCTTGTTCTACCTTCCCTATTACTTGTACCATACGATTTTTTTTCCAATTGCTTCCATCATCATCATCATCCCTAGATCTTGAGTCTTCCTCTTCATCATGGTGAAGGTTATCATATATTTGTAAAATTCTTGATCTTGAGGAAGATCAAAGTAGAGCACCTCTTATTTCTTCGGATACTTCTTTGTCTTCTAATAGGATCCTCTTTTGTGGTTATTGAATCCATCTAAGTTCACTGAGGCATGTATTATATCTAGGGGAGCCTCAAATTCCATGTCTTTAATGGTGACTATGGCTCCCTTTGGCCTATAAAAGGAATAGTATGGTGGGTCGTCTAGAACTTCAGGAAGAGGATCTAGGAACACTTGATTTGATATTTGTCATAATCATAGTGTGTTCATATAATTAGTATGATTAGGCCCTTGAAAATTTCTCCACTAGACACCTCAGACCTAAACCCTCATAAAATAATTATGCCATTTGGTTTTCACAGTAGCCACCGGGGTCCATGTCTAGATTCTTTTTTAGACCATTTTCTTGTGGTGAAACAAAGGACTTGAACTGAAGTGACAGAAGAAGGAACCTTCTTGACTTTAGTGATATGAGAAGGAGCCTTCTTTACTTTAGTTCTGGACTCCTTGGAATTGAATCAGTCCCTTTCCATATTTGCATTTTTGATAGCCCTAGCGTGCCCAGAGTTTAACATGGTGGAGTTTTACTACTGATTCTATTCAAATGTGTGCATAGGGGCCAGAACCTCCATAAGACTACCTAGAAGTGTCTAAGATGCACCTGGAATCCTAGATTTAAGAATTAGGGCGGTTACATGTTGTTTGATTGCTGAAACAATGCCCATGATCATTGTTTAAGGCTATTAGGAGGCTAAGACATACCCAAAACTGCCCATGAGGTCAATTCAACCCAGAGGAACCTCCTAGATTTTCACTTTTAAGTTTTCACCTCTGTTTATACTGTTTGATGACTTTTTTCACTATCATGGCTTCCAAAACTAAACCAGAATTGCTTTCTAGGGTTTGAAGTTGACCCAATGTTGCCAGAAGTGAAGATCTGCCCCTTTTCCATTTTTAGAAGATCTAAGAATTAGCCTAGCATTCCTCATCATTTGTGTTATAAACTAGAGATTAAAGAAGAAGAGTATTTGAAAGAGTATGATGTGTCATGAACATTTTCCACCCTTCACACCTAGCAAATTATAACAACAATATACTACAGTGCAAGGTTCATAATCAACTTGGTCTTTACTACCAAATTGCATCTATTTTTTCTAATAACACTATGAGGATATTAGAACATCTAGTGGAGAGAAAAAAAAGATAGGTGCAACAAAGGGATGTTGAGAATAAACCCATAAACAACAAAATCCTATTTTCAAGAAACAATGGGACAATTAGCTACCAAAGAGGCTCACATATTCATGTCTTAGTGGATCTGCATCTTCTTCAACAACATCAGCTTCACATCAATATTTTAATAGCAGCAAAGTATATTTTTCAAGGAATCATTTTCCCAAATATAATTATGGTATTTATGTTGGGGATATCATATCTTCATGGTATATAAATCTCTGGATTCCCCTCATATTATATTGTCTATATGGTTCGTCATAGTTGGCACTTTCCCTTACATTGCTGACAAAAAAAGCTGGCATTCTTTGTATCACATTAGGAGGTAGCTTTAGTGCCCTGTTTGACATCCAACTCAACCACCTGAGGTAGTCATCATCCCAGGACCCATACTAGAATATCTGACATGTGGGTTAGCTACTAGGCCTTAAACCATGCTTGCTTATTATGGAAGTTTATAGTTTCTTGCACATATGGCCTGGCAGGAATTCTATCCTCCTCCCACAGTAGGATATTCTTCAGTCTTGACACAGTTTTCTTCTTTACAGATTATGGAATCTTATACTCTATTGCACTGTTGGCTTGGAAATAATTCTATCCTCCCAGAGCAGGATACTTTCCTGTCTAGACACATAGTTTTTGTCATTATCAATCACATAGTTGTGAACTTGTATGGCATTCATTCATGTATTCATGTCTTTTGTATTGCTTGTGGAGTAGCATAGGAAGCAAGGGTATATTTAGTCAAAGGACCATTAGTTACTGATACAAGTACATATTAAGCATAACTTGTAGCACATATAGCATACTAAGTGCCTGTAAAATAACTATAAGAAAAGTCAGGGAAAATAGTATAGGTGGCATAAACTAGGGTTCTCTACATATTTTTAACTACTATTGGATCTGACAAATGTATAAGTTTTTGTTCAAGTGGTGGTAGGGGGGTTGATTTTTGATGGGATTGAGACTCCTTGACCATTTGCTGGATGGACAGGCTGAATTTGTCTCTCAGATGTTGTTCTCAGAGTCCCTATCCTCTCTCTTCCTTATTTTTGGTCTATTAGTTCAATTATTATGGAGTCCTAAAGAATGCCAAACAAAATCTGAACCCCAATTCATCGGTAGTCTAGTATCTTCTACTTTTTCTTAGACTGTGTATTTCAATGACTATAAAGGTCATCCCTTCTTCAATTATATAAGGTATCCATCTATTATCATGGATCTGGGTAGAAACGGGAGATAACCTACTTGTGATGTTGAGTTGGGACTTTTATAATTATATCTACATTGTGGCTCTACCATTGCATTGGGAAATTTATTAACAAATTCATTATTTTTACTGATTGAAGAGGAGGGGTATTAATGTTTGAGTTGGGACTTTTTTAATTGTACCTACATTGTGGCTCTACCATTGTGTTGGGAAATTTATTGACGGATTTATTATTTTTACTAATTGAAGAGGAGGGGTATTAATGTTGAATGGAATCCCAAAAAAGGGATATGCCACTGAAGTGAGATAGTTTGCGACATCATATAGATAACAGCTGCAAGTCAATATTGAGAATATATTTCATTACTGTCAAAAAAAGATAGATCCCTTGGAGAGAAACTTCCTCCTCACTTGGAACAGTAAATATGCTTACATTCTTCTCAACAGATCTTAGTCAATGTATTTTTTATGCCAATGAGCAAGTTGTGCATGACCCACAGGAGATCAGTGTCTTTAGTGATAAAGGTTCCCTCCTTGGCCTCAGGTCCTATAATATCCCAAACTGATATTTTCTTGTTTATGTGTATACTTTAGATGACGAATAGACTTACTCCTTAATCAAATAGGAAAGCAAACCCTAAACTTTGCATGCATGCAGTTGCATGCAAATATGTGACCCTGAAAAATACTGAGATGCTATAAAATAGGAGAAATCAATGCATGTACATACCAATATATAGATCAGATGATGATGAAGAGACTGGTCCCAGCATGCAAGGATTCTGCCAGAGGAAAAAGGAGATACACCAAATCGTCCTCCATAGGTGAATGCGCCCTCCTCTCAAACTATATAAGCTCTAGAATAATAAATAAGCTGCTACTGGAAGCCCAGATGATGTGCACTAGGGTTATAATACCCCTCTGATGATGATGGAAGCAATATGCAGAAGGTCTGAACCCTGTAGGTAGGAAAATGAATTGCTTTGTCTCTAATCATGGTGACACGGTGTGACGATGAAACCCTCTAGCTCGATGAATAATCAACCTCTCGGAATAAATGCTGAATGTAACCTGATGATGAACTAGTGTTGAACCTAGATGATTCAACCTGGTGATGAACTAGGGAAGATATATTTCGCTTCCGAAATACACTAGTTATCTGAGAATGCACTCAACCCCAACTTAGCTCACTGAGCTCTCCAATTCGACTCCACAAATCAATTATCACATAAGTGACTTCTCCATTCACTTTATCTTTCTTTTATAACTCTCAACTGTGAAAACCTTAACGTTTGACCTAATTAGGTCACTTTATCTTCTAATTTGCAATTGACTTGCATGCATGTGCATGGAGACTTAATCGGGTGCATGCATCATTAAATAATGCCTGAATGTCATGCATGTAAGTGGCCTTTGGCTCTAGTGGCCCTCTTTGACCCAAAGGTGATATAATATTGATGCCCTAGATCTTCTATATATGGCATCAGTCTTCGGATGATTCCTTGACTGTCAGTACCCGCTCGAACCTATAGGAATCACATATGTTAGTGGGTTGGTCCTCAATGCCTAAGCAAAAGAGGACATTATAGTCCTCCCTACTCGAATTTGCTTGACCTCAAGCAACTGTAAAGCTGGGTGCTGTAATACCTGTTCTGACTCCCAAGTAGCCTCCTCTATAGGCAGATCTTTCCATTGAACCAGGTAATCTCTGATGATTATGTTCCTCAGTTTCCGTTCTAATACCTCTAGGATGTGCTCTGGAATCAGTTTCAACTTCCCCTCGTCATCAAGGGGAGGCAGCTCGAAAGATGTAACAATCTGTTGACCAACCACCTTCTTGATATTGGAGACATGAAATACATTGTGAATCTTTCTCTCTAGGGGTAGTTCTAGCTCATATGCTACCTCTCCGACCTTCCGAATTATCTTGTATGGACCATAGAAACGAGGTTGGAGTTTTTCTGCTCCTTTATTTTTAAGAGATGACTATCGGTAAGGCTGGAGGCGTAAATAAACAAAGTCTCCCACCTCAAAACTGCACTCAACTTTGTGCCTGTCTACATATATCTTCTATTGATTCTAAGCAACCTGTATGTTCTCCCTAAGTATCTTGAGGATATGTTGACCCTCCTGAATCCACTCCTTGGACTTGGGTGACCTGGTATCGCCAAATATCTGGTCTGCAAAAGTGGAAGCATCATAGCCATACAGGGCTCGGAAAGGGGTCATCCTAATGGTAATATGGTAGGTGGTGTTGTAACAATGTTCACCCAAGTGTAACCATTTGATCCATGTCCTTTGTTGACCTGATACATAACTTCTCAAGTATCCCTCAATCCATTTATTAACAATATCTGACTACCTATTACTCTATGGATGATAACTTGTGCTCATGGCTAACTCGGTCCCCACTAACTGGAAAAGCTCTTGCGAAAAGGCTCCTATGAATTTGATGTCCCTGTCACTGACAATGGTCTTGGGTAACCCATGGAGTCTAAATACCTCTCTGAAAAATAGTTCTGCTACCTGTGCTGCTGAATAATCTAATGATATGGCAAATAAGTGAGAAAACTTAGTCAATCTGTCCACTACTACGTATAAGCAGTCTCTACCTTTGACCTTGGGAAGCCTAGTAATGAATTCCATAGAAATGCTCTCCCATTTCTGCTCAGGAATAGGTAAGGGATGTAGTAAACCATCCGGGTATATGTGCTATGTTTTGTTTTGTTGGCACAAGTTGCACTCCCTCACATGTTGTATCACATCTTTATTAAGGCCCTTCCATGAGAACCTTTCTCTAATCTGTCTGTAGGTCTTGAGAAAATCCTGATGCCCTGCTAATGGTGAATCGTGCGATGCATGTAAGATTTTCTTCTTGAGGGGAGACTCTGGAACTAAGAAGATTCTATTTTTCTAGTATATGATATCATCAATGACCCTGTACCTATCATCCTAAATCTGTCCATCCAATAGCTTGCAAGCAAACTTATCTTTGGAGTACTCAACCAAAAGATGAGACCTCCAACCTGATGAGATGCTCATAAGGGATAAAGTAGCTGGTCATCTAGAAAGTGCATCAGCCACTACATTTCTCTTCCCCTTTACGTACTCAATCTTGAAGTCATGAGCCTAAATTTTACTTACCCATTTTTGTTGTCTCTCATTTAGCTCTTTCTGCTTTAGGACATATTTCAGGCTGTTGTGATCTGTCTTAACCTTGAACCTGGCACCTACTAAGTACTGCCTGAACTTGGTTAGTGCATGGAGGATAGCCAACATCTCTTTGTCATATATCAAATAGTGGTTCTCATATTCTTTGAGCTTCCTACTCTCAAATGCAATGGGGTGGTTGTTCTGCATAAAAAATTCCCCAATTCCCTCTCCTGAAGCATCACATTCTAACACAAAGGATTGAGAAAATTATGGTAAAGGTAATATTGGGCATGAACTCATTGTCTCCTTCATTTTCTCAAATGTTTGTTGTCTTTCCTCCGACCAACTAAATGCTCCCTTCTTGGTAAGATCTGTGAGGGGTGCGGTCATCTGTGAGAATCCGCTGACATACCTCCTGTAATAGGTGCAAAGGCCCAAAAATCCCCTTAGTTTTGTCAAATTTTTAGGTGTAGGCCAATCCAAAATTGCCTGAATCTTCTCTAAGTGCACCTGGACCCCGTTGGCCCCTATCACATGTCCTAAGTAGAACATCTCCTGCATGCCAAACTCACACTTGGACATTTTGGCATATAGTGACTGCTCCTGTAGAATACCAAGTACTTCATCAAGATGTCTCAAATGTTCTTCCCAAGTCTGACTGTATATCAATATGTCGTCGAAGAATACTAGAATATATTTACGCAACTGTGTCCTAAAGATATGGTTCATGCATGATTGGAAAGTAGATGGTGCATTAGTGAGCCCAAATGGCATCACTAGAAACTCATAATGTCCGTAGTGGCAACGGAAAGCAGTCTTTGGAACATCCTGTTCCCTGACCCAAATCTGATGCTACCCTAAGTGGAGATCGATTTTGGAAAAGTACTTTGCCCCTTGTAGTTCATACATTAACTCATCAATCCTAGGGATGTGATATCTGTTCTTTATGGTCTTGTTATTGAGTGCCCTGTAATCAATGCACATGCATAAGGTTCCATCCTTTTTCTTCACCAGCACTATTGAAGATGCAAAGGGACTGGAGCTAGTTTTGATGTATCCTAGCTTGAGTAGTTCCTTGATTGTACTCTCGATCTCATCTTCATACGTCTTGGGATGTCTGTAAGGAGTGGTGATAACTACTTGGGTCCCCTCCTCTAACTCAATAATGTGCTCAAATCCCCTATCTAGAGGTCGACCTGCTGGAAGGTCTCCGAATACTACCTTGTGCTTCTGTAGTAAGGCCTTTATATCTACTGGATGTTGTGTGGCCTCATCTGGTGGTTTCCTGAAGGTAACCATACACTCTGCAACCCACTTAATATCTCCCTGCCGGAGTACTGCTTCCATCCTGTGTGATGTCACTGTTGTGGGAGGATAGGTATTCATCCCTCTCAATACCACCTTCTGTCCTTCTGCTCCTGTAAACTCCATCTCCATGGTCTGGTAATTTTTGGAATACTTCCCTATGGAATACAGCCACTGAACTCCTAGTACCACATTCTTGTCAGGTACATCTGCCACATAGAATGTCTCTATCACTGTATAATTCCCAAGTGTTACCTTTAATTTAGGAATCTTCTGACTACACTCCATAGTGTGACCTGTTGCTGCTACCGAAAACCCATCAAAGATCTCAATTTGAATGTCTCTCTTTTTAACCCATGTAGCATCAATGAAGTTGTGGGATGCCCCACCATCTATCAGTACTCCCACTCTATGGCCATGTACGGTACCTCTGATCCGAAGAGTGTGGAATCTAGGAACCCCTGTCATGGTAGCAATGGTACCTCCCGAGGCCTGTCCCTTAGCAACTATCTCTGTTGTCTCTCCCTTCTCCTGATCCTGGTAATCCTCATCCTCCTCACTGTCAAAATAATCCTCTATGTAGTAGGCCTTTCCTTTTCCTAAACATTTGTGACTTGGTATCCATGGTTCGTGGCAAGTGAAACATAACTTTTTTCTTCTAAGGTCCTGTCGAGTATCATTGTCCATCCATTCTTTCTTGGGCCATGGTTTCCTTTCTTTATCTTTAATAGGAACATTGGTCTTGGGAGGAAACCTATTTTTGGGCACTGCATCCTGCAAGTCTCTAGTCCGTCTGATGGCATCAACTAGGGTGGTGGGCCTATAAGACTTGACCCATCCCCATAAGGGTTCAGTGAGAGCCTTAGTGAACAACATAATCAACCTACTCTCTGATATATCTGTGACCATGACTGTTATCCTCTGAAACTCAGAAATAAAAGCATCTGCACTCCCTATCTACTTGAGCTATTCCAGCTCGCTAAAGTGTGCCTCTGGATCCTTCCGATCAAACCACTCAATGAGCCTCTGTGTAAAATCTGTGTATGAGGTGATGGTGTTGTGACCCAATGTCACTAACCCGTGGTACCCCCACTCATGTGATTCTCCATCCAAATGCAAAGTAGCCAATTTAATGGCATCTGTCTCAATCATGGGGTTGATCTGGAAGTATGTATCCAACTTCTGCAACCAATTCCTAGCTGGGCCACCTCGGGTGCCCTCAAAGTTAGGGATAGTCAGTTTCCCTACGATGCGTTGTAACTCATAGTTCTGGGTGAATGGCCTATTGTAAACTTTGGTTTTGTTCTTACTTTTAAATTGGAAAAAGTCAGTGAAGGTCATGGCTGAATGGAAGTCCTCTCCTAAAGCCCTATATTCTCTCAGATAGGAATTCATGTGTTCTTCTGGTTCTTGGTTCTGCTTGTGCTAGAGGCACTGCAGCTAAACTATCTAAGAATTGAGGCATGGTAGGTCGGAAATGATTGTATATATGGGGATGGCTCTGCATGTTGGTATGTAAGTGCTCTCTACTACTGCTGGTGGATACCCTATCACTGTTGGGAAATAAGGGATTGTGTGGGGTGGGCCCATTATTCTCAGTCATTTTCTTGAAGGTGCTCATCATTTCTTTCCGCCCAGTGGTGAGTTATTTTATGGCTGATATGAGACTATTGAAAGCTATATTATCATCATCGACCATTATTTCTTTTCCTTTTTCAAACTGATACTCTATGTTCCCCAAATATATGTCCTCTAACTCCTCTTCTCTATCTATATACCTCTGTCTCCTGTGAGTAATGTTGTATGGGTCTCCTGGATTCATTTATAATTTATGCATGCCCATGGCTGGCAAGGAAAATAGCTCTAATACCACTGTAATATCCCAAACTGATATTTTTCTGTTTATGTGTATATTGTAGATGACTAATAGACTTACTCCTTAATCAAATAGGAAAGAAAACCCCAAACTTTGCATGCATGCAGTTGCATGCAAATATGTGCCCTAGAAAAATATTGAGATGCTATAAAATAGGAGAAATCAATGCATGTACATACCAGTATATAGATTAGCTGATGGTGAAGAGACTGGTCCCAGCATGCAAGGATTCTGTTGGAGGAATAAGGAGATACACCAAATCGTCGTCCACAGGTGAATGCACCCTCCTCTCAAACTATATAAGCTCTAGAATCATAAATAAGTTGCTGTTGGAAGCCCGGATGATGTGAACTAGGGTTATAATACCCCTTTGATGATGATGGAAGCAGCATGTGGAAATTCTGAACCCTATAGGTAGGAAAAGGAATTGCTTTGTCTCTAATCATGGTGACACGGTGTGATAGTGAAACCCTCTAGCTGGATGAATAATCAACCTCCCGGAATAACTGTTAAATGTAACCTGATGATGAACTAGTGCTGAACCTAGATGATCCAACCTGATGATGAACTAGGGAAGATAGATTTCACTGCTGAAATACACTAGTTAGCTGAGCATGCGCTCAACCCCAAATTAGCTTGTCGAGCTCTCCAATTCGACTCCACAAATCAATTATCACATAAGTGACTTCTCCATTCACTTTATCTTTCTTTTATAACTCTCAACTGCAAAAACCCTAACTTTTGACCTAATTAGGTCACTTTATCTTCTAATTTGGACTTGCATGCATGCGCATGGAGACTTAATCGGGTGCATGCATCATTAAATAATGCCCGGATGTCATGCATGCAAGGGGCCTTTGGCTCTAGTGGCCCCCTTTGACCCAAAAGTGATATAATATTGATGTCCTAGATCTTCTATATATGGCATCAATCTTCGGTTGATTCCTTGACTGTCAATACCTGCTCGAACCTATAGGAATCACATAGGTTAGCAGGTTGGTCCTCAATGCCTAAGCATAAGAGGACATTATAGGTTGTTCCTTCCTGCACTAAGGATAAGTTTCTTTGAAGGAAAATTCTGGCTGTTAGATTCCCTTCTTTTCCAGAGGGGAGTCAGCTGTAAAGTCTCCATCCAATGTTCCATCTTTGGAGGGTATTAATCTAGGTTCTTCAATTAAAGGTGCTTCTCTTCTTTAAGTGATATAAGTTAAATATGTGGTTAGATCTATCAATGACTCAATGGTTCTCAACCCCAAAATTTGTCTCATGCTGGAAGATTCATAATTGAGATATCAGGCTCTATCCAGGTTCAGAAAGTATCATCAAAATATGTTTGTAATAAAATTAAAGCCTTCAAAGACAAGGCCTTGATCTGCTGTTTTGACAGAGATTGGCCAAACTGCGATGCTTTCATGAGCTGGATAAGTGACAACTGGACAACAAATTTATTGTAATATTCCACGTTTCAGGGATTTTCATAGTTTTTTACAATGAATTTGAATATATGAAGAAAGTAATGGAAGAAGGGTCCTTGACTTGGGATGGTGCTGGTTCTTCTTGGCGACTTGGTTCCCAGAATTAAACCCATATTCCATGTTTTTCTGGGTGAGAGTCCCCAGTTTATCCTTTCCCTTATGGGAAGATGAGGTCATGGAGAAAATTGATAAGGCCTTAGGTAAGTTTATTGGGTTTACAGAAGTAAGAAAGATGGCAGCTTCTTCTATTAAGCAAGAATACGTGTACAACTAGCTTAAGTAAAGGACAACCAAATGAGATCAACCAAATGTACAACTAGTGGAAGATATATTTTTAAATGCAATTAAATAATGTAATATAAATTTTAAATTTAATTTTAAGTTACATTAATAATAGAAAACAAATTTGATGAAGATCCAATAGAGCCCACCTTGTTTTGTTAAGATGCATATTGTTTGTCTCTTATTGCAAGTTGTAAATAGAAAAACAAATGCTCACTAACTTACCAGCTTCAGTAAAAGATGAATTAAGGAAGAGACACTTGAAGTGATATTTCTTTACTCACAAGAGATTACATTTGAGACAATAGGAGCTTAGTAAGTTTGTATATGGTGTGTTTACATTGCACAGACATATGAGTCCAGTCCATCTCTAAATAATTATACAACTACTTCCACCACCATTTTCCTGCTTTAGTTGTTGCTCCTAATACGGTTTTTACTTTTGTTTATAAAGGAGAAAATCATAGACTTGGAAGAAATCGGATGCCTACTTCTCCTCCTTGAAATCATAAATATAGGTTCGATTGTCACTCCTCCATGTTGGATCAAAATTCGCTGCCCTTGGGTCAGTGTAGCCTTCAAGAACAAGCAAATTGACATGCTAGGCAGCTTGACCTATAGTCCCCACCATCAAAGTTAGGAGATCCCTCTTTACTACCACCCAATCCTAATCCTAAATATACTCTACCTATTTATGCACACATACATATATCTTAAGTTCCCACTGTGGCTCAGGGATAAGAAAACTAACCATAGATGGTTCCCCTTTTGATGGAATCCTCATTAGCTTCTCCTAGTGAAGCCTCATCCATGTACTTATCAGCCAATTGCACACATTCCACATTATCTTGCTCCACGACAAGCATGTTACCATACTCAAGAAGCTTCTCAATTGTCATTGCAGGATTATCGAATGTTTGAGGGTCGTCCTTTGAGTTAACAAGTTTCTTGCCAATGTTTTGAATCCCTGTAGGTTGTTTCTAAGACCCACTTTCGCACCTTGTCATCATAGACCCTAGCCATCAAGGCACCAAAGAAGTCTGCAAAAAAGATAAACTTTCAGTTAGAACAGGCAGATATACACCCAGCTATTATGATTTACTTTTGAAATTTCTATAATTACACCTAAATAAGCATTCCTACAAGCATCTTTGTGTAAAGTTTGCCTCAAATTTATCCTATTAAAAGAAGCAAGGCCTTAGGGATTATGTCGACCTTATAAAAGGCCAAATCTTATTGGGAAATTATGTTGCTATTGCATCTCTATGGAGTTGGCCAAGTGGTTAGGATATGTACAGATGTTTTAGCTAAATTCTAGGTTCATTTTGCAAGGACATAAGTCATACTATTGCATAATGTACATATGTTCAGAAAATAAAATTTGTATAAAAGCAACATGGTTATCTTGAATTTTGGAATTATAGTAGTTTTTAAGAGTAAGGTTTCCAGAGTTAGACATAGTGTTGCTATCTTTTGGATTAAATTTTGTTAAAGTTTAGAAGTCTCTAAGTTTCGAGTGGGAGAGTCCACTTATCATTGAGGGTCTATCCAAAATCTAGCTAGACCCTTGATGATGGGTGGATCTGACTAGACCCACGATGATGGGTAGAGTGTACACTCGAAAAACAACAGGGTTATCTTGAATTTCAGAACTATAGTAGTTTTTAAGAGTGAACGTTTCCAGAGTTAGTCATATTGTTGCTATCTTTTGAATTAAACTATGTTGAAGTTTAGAAGTCTCTATCTTTCAAAGTGGACATCCCACCCATTATCAAGGTCTAACCATAGTCTAGCTAGATCCTTGATGATGGGTGTCTGACTAGACCCTTGATGATAGGTGTCGAATCAAAAAGTAGGAGCTTCTAAACTTCAACACAGTTTAATCTAGAAGATAGCAACAATATAGTAGTTTTTCTTAAGACTCTCAGTAGAATTTTGTAGAATTAAAAAGATTATACATATAGAATTTTGTAGAATTAAATAACTTATATATATATATATCAAGGTTTTGAATTAAATGATGATTTGCACACTTCTGCAAAGATGTTTAAATGTTCTGCATCTGGTTGTTCGGAACAATATTCTGACATACCTTTGTCAGAAGAAGAAGAAGAGCATTATAGTGATTATTTTAGTGAAACTGAATTTGAATATGACACATATCTGTCTGATTCTGCTTCTCAGTATAGTCAAAGCACTGCAACTTCTGTTGCATGGCATCCAAAGCAAGAAAGCAGTAAGAAAGCTTTATCCCAACAGGCTATTCAGAAATTGTGTCCTTATGAAAAAACAGTCACTATAACTACTCCATTACCAGTTCCAGAATATGATTTAAGTGCAGAAGCTCAAATTTTGAAAAAAATAGTCAGAACAAATAACTTGCTTTACATTCCAGTTCAGGTGAAAGTCAAAAATCAATGGATCTCTGTTGATGGTTTTATTGATACTGGTGGATCTACTAATCTTGCTCGTCCCTCATTATTTGATGATTTGTGGAAACCTCTCAAGCACATTATTACATCGGAAACAGTTGGAGGTTCTGTGAATCTTACTCATTATATGGATAATATCCCTTTAAAAATAGGGGGGAGATTGTAAAGATTTCTTGTGTTAAGCATTATGATCCATCTGCCAGTTTGTTTTTGGGAATGCCTTTTATAAATTATGTTCTTCCATTTACAATTACTCATGATAGAATTATCTGTTCAATCAAGAAGAAAGCAGTAGGAGTCAAAAGACTCACATTAGCAGACTCTGAGGTCAAATCAGAGAAAGTTCAAAAGAAAGCTGCTATGAAGAGACCTGAAAAGGATTCTGATGATTGGATAGAAGTTTTAAAGATTTATGAAGACAGAATAAATCAGAAAATAGCAAAGCATAAGGCATGCATTACTGAGGATTGGAATGATGAACAGAAGCAAGTATATGAAGAATTGTTGAAACAATGTTCTGAAAATCCACAACAGTTTTGGGATACAGCAAGCCCAAAATAGGAAATAAATACTATGCATGATAATGGTGTCCATGGTAAGATGATCCCCTGTACTCCTTAGGATGAGGAAGAAATGAGAAAGCAGATTAATGAGTTGCTTGAAATGAAATTGATAGAACCTAGTAATTCTCATTATTGTTGTTCTGCTATGATAGTAAGAAACCATGCTGAAGTGGTTAGAGGTAAATCTAGAATGGTAATCAAGTATAGCCCTCTTAATACTATCACATATGATTTCAAGTATCCTCTGCCTCGTATTGATACTATTTTGCAGAGATCTAGGATAGCAGCATATACAGCAAATTTGATATGAAATCAGGTTACCATCAGATTCAGATAGAAGAAAGGGATCGACATAAAACTGCATTCACTTGCCCTACAGGATTTTACCAATGGAATGTAGTACCATTTGGATTGAAAAATGCTCCTAGTTATTTTCAAAGAAGAATGGATAGCATCTTTGGTAAGTATGATTTCATTGTCTCTTACATAGATGATATCTTGATATACAGCAAACACATGGAGGAGCATATAAAGCATTTAAAGATATTTCTTGATGAAGTGCATAGGCATGGTATTGTATTGTCTGAGAAGAAAATGAAATTGTTTCAGACAGGCATTGAATTCTTGGGGATTTTTATTGAAAACAGAAAGATTCAAATGCAGCCCCATGTCCTTACAAATATAGTTGATTTTCCTGATCAATTATCTGATGTAAAAAGTGTACAAAGATTTTTAGGTGTGTTAAATTACATTCATAAATATATTCCTAGATTGTCAGAGAAAACAACGCCCATAAGACAGCATCTAAGAGGAGGATGGTCAGCAGAAGCTACCAAGGCAGTTCAAGATCTGAAGAAAGAATGTCAGCATTTGCCTCAGCTAAAGCCTCCAGGACAAGGATTATTAATTCTACAAACAAATGCCTTAGATGAATTTTGGTCTACAGTCTTATTAGAATTTGTTGACATAGGTCATGAAGAGCTTTGCGGATATGCTTCTGGTGAATTCAATAATCATCAGAAAAACTACTTCACAGCTGAAAAAGAAACACTAGCTATCTTTAATGGTAGGTATTCAACGGTTTGAAATATATTTAGCTCCAAGAAGGTTTTTGATTAGAACTGATTCAAAAAACTTTCAGCATTTCTTAAAAGCTAAATTGAACAGACAGATGGCTAGGGGAAGACTATTATCTTGGCAGGTATGGTTTTCTCAGTATGATTTTGAAGTAGAATGGATACCTGGTGTCACTAATCATCTTGCTGATGCTCTGACCAGGGAAATGGCAAAATCTCACAGAGTGGATAGGATGGTCTACATAAAGACTGTTGATCCTAACTTTAGGATCTTTCCACCATCTGATGAACCAGACACTTTGGAAACATTGGCAAAGAATTTGGCTAAACTAAAAGATTATATGCCAATGATGGTCAAAGAAATAAAGAAGATTGTTGGAATGAGGATGCAGAGGAATTCTCTAATCAGTAGCTATCAAGCTTGGAAGTCCAGAAACATTGGCCCTCAGCTAGGATTTTCTGAATATTTGTTAAAAATATATCCTATGGCCAATCGAAAGGTAAAGCTGTATTTTGTTTGCCTTTCAGATCTTTGGATGATCAAGTGGACAGAAAAAATGATTCATACTCTTAGAGTCCTGAATTATTATAATTTGATTGGTGCTATTGATTTCGCTTTATCAATCTACATGGGAGCAAGAATAAATAATTTGGATATAATTGAAGTTCACAGAAGTTGGGTTATTTCTTATTGTCTTTAAGAATTCCAGATCTCTTAGGAGAATTGGAAGCTGCTTACCTTCAGAGCCCAAATGAAAATTATCAGCCTGGTCATCATTTTCCTCAATATGAAATATTTGAAGAATTCACTGATTGGGAAATTAAAGATGGCTATTGCAGAAAGAAGTCCACAAGGAGAGGATCTCAGTGCATTGAACGCACTTTAGCTTATATCAGAAATTATGGATTTCCTTGGGCTGTTCAGATTACAGAAGTTCCAGAAGTGATCTATAAAGATCATTTGAAGCAAGTCATTACAGAAGAAGAGGTTAACAGTTTAAAACTTGCTAGTAGACCGAAAGAAAATGAGAAGATTTGGCATTGGTGCCATGAATATCCAAGAAGTAATCTTCATCAGAAAAGGCAGTTTATTATGAAATTGGGAGATTATTTACCAGCATCAAGCCCTATCAAGTTCATTATTAATAATAATGCTTATGTTACAATTATCGTCTGTGCAGGGCACTGGAACGATGATGTTTTCAGTTTAGTTGTCTTATTGTTATCAGCCAGAGTCTGTTCAGTTGTAATTTTTGAATTAGGTTGGCAACTTAAGACAATTATTTCAGATCAGTGTCACAGATGGATAAAGCATGCTATTGAAACAGAATTTTTGGGAACACAAAGATTTTCTATGGAAAATTTAGATGGAATTGAATTAAAGGTTGAGACTGTTCCTAGACTGTGCCAAGCAATAAGAGATTCTTTTCTAGACATCGAGATAGATCCAATAGCCTTTCCGACAGTTGTGGATCCCATGGATTACAGAAGATATGCCAGATCAAAGGGAAAAAGAACACTCATTAATGGAACAGAGGCTGAAGCATCTTCATCTAAGAAAGTGGAAATTGAGGTGGATGAAAATACTTATGAGTCACCGACTCTCTTTATTGATGTACCTCAGCATGATCAAGATTTTTCCCAAGATCCTTATGACAATGAAGAATGGAGATACTATCTCAATCTGCCATCTGACGATAGTGACATGGAAGAGGCCCCATATGATGGGTGGAACGATCCATCAGATCATAGTCCCCATGGGCCATGGTAACTGTTCAATTACTTTTTTGTACAAAATCTTGTCGTAATTATTGTACTCTAAATATATGACTAGACACCATCGTGCCTTAGTGCTTATATGACAGGACCCTCATAGATTTAGATTCTGATTTACTTTATCTTTTTCTTTTTCGAAGGGTCGAGTTAGTTGTGTGAAAGGTCGTAGTGGTCACTCCCGGTTTCCCCGGTTGAGTCTGTTAGAATTAGTATAAATAAGTGTCTCAGCTCTCATTCTCGCAATTCGAATTTCGAGCGAGCTCTGAGTTGCATTGTATTATCAAGCTTTGTAATTGTGTGTATTTTAATACTGAAGCCTTCAAGGCCGCCAGTCAGCACAAGACTGTTCTTTAAGAGATTGTTGCACGAAGTCGTGGATCAGGAGGAAGCCAGGAAGCCATCGAGTTAAGGCGCAGAAGGGAGTGTAAGTCGTCGTTGTTGTCTCCGGTGTGGGTGTGCTTGATCGGAGTCTTCAAAAGTGCATCTCGTACTTAAGGAATTGTCTGTGTGGGATAGCGTGTATCTGGTCAGTTAAAAATCTCATGCTTTTACTCTATCATAAATCTGTTGCTTAGAGCTATCATCAAAATTGTGTTTCAGTAAACTGTTTTCTTTAAAAAAAAACAAATATTATCAGAAAAATTGGTATCAGAGCATCTGTCTATAAATAATTGATATCAGAGCGTCTCTTTATAAATAATTGGTATCAGAGCATAGGGAGTGTAAGTCGTCGTTGTTGTCTCCGGTGTGGGTGTGCTTGATCGGAGTCTTCAAAAGTGCATCTCGTACTTAAGGAATTGTCTGTGTGGGATAGCGTGTATCTGGTCAGTTAAAAATCTCATGCTTTTACTCTGTCATAAATCTGTTGCTTAGAGCTATCATCAAAATTGTGTTTCAGTAAAGCAAGTTATTTGTTCTAACTATTTTTTTCAAAATTTGAGCTTCTGCACTTAAATCATATTCTGGAACTGGTAATGGAGTAGTTATAGTGACTTTTTTTTCATAAGGACACAATTTTTGAATAGCCTGTTGGGCTAAAGATTTCTTACTGCTTTCTTGCTTTGGATGCCATGCAACAGAAGTTGCAGTGCTTTGACTATACTGAGAAGCAGAATCAGACAGATATGTGTCATATTCAAATTCAGTTTCACTAAAATAATCACTATAATGCTCTTCTTCTTCTTCTGACAAAGGTATGTCAGAATATTGTTCCGAACAACCAGATGCAGAACATTTAAACATCTTTGCAGAAGTGTGCAAATCATCATTTAATTCAAAACCTTGATCTACATCAATATTTTCTTCTTCTAAATCTAATTCTGAATTAGTTACAATATATACAGATGAAACATCATCATCACTATCAACAATTTTCCAATCATCATTGAACTCTTCAATTTGAAAACAAGCTTTGAGCTTTCTAGAACCACCTTTAGGACACTTATTTGCATAGTGGCCTTTTTCTCTGCAGATATAACAGCAATCAGATTTTTTCTTAAACTGTGGCTGTTTCCTTTTCTTCACAAACTGATATTTAGGAAATGGTCTTCTAGGATTTGCAACTCTTTTGATCTTATACTTACCATATCTCTTTGATCTTCTAGGCCCTTTTCTTGATTTTCTAAACTTAGTCCAAGGAAGAACTTCCTTGCAGACAGCTTGGCTGGGGCTTAGATTATGGACAGTTTTCTGCCAACAGAGATATTTAATCTTTTCTTCAATTCTAAAGATCAAATCAACCCAATAAATTTGTTCTATTATCTTTCGAGATTGCTCAATATCCTTAAGAACCATATCTCCTAAATTAGTTGGTAGCTTTGAGAGAAAAGCTATTTTTTGTGGTGTATCATTCATTAATCTAGTTTTATAAACTTTAGTCATATAATCATGACTAAATTCAGGAAACTTCTTCAAATCTGACAGAGACATTCTTGACGAATCAAGTAGCAACTGCTTCTTGATATCCTGGGGTTCTGGAACAAACTGAGTTCTTAAAAGAGTTTCAAGGGTACTTAACCCTAACTCTGCAATGGTATGTCTTTCTTCTTCACTCCCTGACATCCACCAATCATACGCTATTCCTGTCATGCGTTTTTCTGCAAGTGTAACAATTGAGATGTTGTCCAACTTGGTTGTAACTTGCATCTGATACAAGGCACCAATCCATACTCTAATGGATTCTGCAGGGTCACTGGAATGAGCTATATCCAACATATAACCAGAGGAATTGGTAGGAAACAAATCCTCTTCTACTCTAGGATATTTTGCTTCTCTGAAAATATGAGCTTTATTTTTATACAGATTTGGATCATGCAAAGAAGGAAGTATGAAAGTAGGAAATTTCTTTGCAGCTATATCCAAGGTAATTTCTTTCTTAGGCCTATCAGGCTTAGACCTAGGAATTGCAGATAATGTTCTTGGACCAGGCTGAATGTTTCTTAGTTTTTCAATAGAAATTTTTTCCTCTTTTTCTTCTTTAGCTTCTTCCTCTTTGGCTTCTTCATATTTTTCATATTTTTCTGTCTCAGATTTTTCTTCTGATTTATGACCCGATGATCTATAACCAGACGCATAATGCTTTAACTCTTCTTCCTCAGTATCCTTCCACCAATAAGATGAAGACTGAGCGGGACCAAAGTAAGGGATGTGAGATTTTCATTTTTCTTCCCTTTGCCTTCTTTCTTCCTTTTTTCTCCTTCTTGCCTCTTTCTCTTCTCTTTCTTTTTGCTTTTCTGATTCAATTAATTTCATGTGTTCTATAATCATATCAGCTTGTTCTCCCAAGGTATCTAACACATCTTCTGCATGGCAGCACCATGTAGAAATATAATTACCTTGTTGGAAAACAGGATCCAACTCTCTAGTATTAGTAGAATCATGTTCTACTAAAGGATTGCAATCGGCTTGAGTTGGTGGCTGACGAGATGAAGAGGTAGAAGTATATATATCCTGATTGATTTGTTAAAACATTATAGTTGGGAAGGGAGTAATGAAGAAATTCAGTCCAATACACATACCAATCGACTGGCCTAGGAAGGAATATACAAGCCTCACAACGTCATCATTGTTTACATTGTGTGCTCGGAAAATACCTTGGCAGACTCCAATTTTGTCTTCCCAAGTAGGAGCCCAATACAACTTCTCCATACGCCCATCATGAATCAATGGAGCATACAAAGTTGAGAAATCATTTCCTGTCACAACGATTGGAACACGAGGATTATCTTGTTTGTTTTACATGCCAGGAAGTTGAACATTGGTTGGGTTATCAACTATGTTCATCAGGGTGGCATTAACCACATGGTTGTTCACTGTGTACTGAGTTGTGCCACCCATTCTTCCAGCTCCTGCATCCAGATCATTAATGAAGAGCACACACACCTTCCCTTTCTTGATAATGTCAGATGCTTCATGGTATCATTATCTGATCAATTTTGCAGGCTCTCCTCCATCTCCACTCTCTAGTTCTCCAGTACTCATCATAATTGGGCTACAAAGACACAAAAACCAAAGACATGTTAAAAACTAGTAGGAAATGACTTGTTGAAACAGGGAAGGTTTTAAGGAAGTATATTTCTGTTGTAAATTACATTAACCCTTAAATTGTTATTGGTGGCAATTTGGGAAAACTATAAGAAAGCTACTTAAATTTCTAAGCTGCCAAAATTTCTAAAAAAAACTTATCGGTTTCATTGATTGGAAATCAGATCAATATTAGAAACTAAAAATCTCCCTTGAATTTTACACTCCATTGTTATGTGTAACACTATCTATAAGTAGCCTAAACTTTGTTACTTTTCCACAAAATTCCTCTGATTGATTCCAATTAGTCTCTATGGCCACACTAAGCAATTACATAGTTAAAATGACCGCGTAAACAAAAAATTTCCCAAGCATGTTGGAGAAGAGAAGATCAAAAGAACAAGCATCCATGCAGAATAAAATTTAGTGTGTATTTGTGTTTACTTTCCCAGAAATTAAATGACACCACATATTTGTGCCAAAGGGAAAGAATGGGAAATATTTCTCACTTGATTCCCAGCTTTGCAAACACAAGGTCACATTGGAAGGGCTTTCCTTGACCTTGCGTCCCCAGATACCAAGAATGAGTGGAACTACAAAAAATATGAAAAAATTGTAATCACCAAAGGGTTTTCCATTGAATTCAAGAACATATACTAAACATTCAACCACATGGAGAACATCCCTTACCTTAATATTAGGCAAATTCATGAAATTCTTCGAGATGTGAACAATAAGCTTGTCCATAAAAGCAGGAGCAATGTAGTACCCATCCATTGTGTTGTCAAATCCATAGCTAGTTAAAAACAATATTTATGTATATTATCAAGCAAATTCCACTTTTTTGGTGTAAATTTATAATTTTAGACCCCTTCCAAAGTAAAAATTAGAGATCCAATTAGATCAACATGGAGTACATGAGTTAGATCTTAAGAATTATACCTAAGTTTCGTAGACTAAAGATATGTTGTCGGTATTTTGATTGAAACTGAAAGCATATATAATAGCAAAATGTAGAAGTTGGGAATAGAAAAATACAACCATAGTCTAGCTAGATCCTTGATGATGGGTGTCTGACTAGACCCTTGATGATAGGTGTCCACTCAAAAAGTAGGAGCTTCTAAACTTCAACACAGTTTAATATAGAAGATAGCAACAATATAGTAGTTTTTCTTAAGACTCTCAGTAGAATTTTGTAGAATTAAAAAGATTATACATATAGAATTTTGTAGAATTAAATAACTTATATATATATATATCCTGATTGATTTGTTAAAACATTATAGTTGGGAAGGGAGTAATGAAGAAATTCAGTCCAATACACATACCAATCGACTGGCCTAGGAAGGAATATACAAGCCTCACAACGTCATCATTGTTTACATTGTGTGCTCGGAAAATACCTTGGCAGACTCCAATTTTGTCTTCCCGAGTAGGAGCCCAATATAACTTCTCCATACGCCCATCATGAATCAATGGAGCATACAAAGCTGAGAAATCATTTCCTGTCACAACGATTGGAACACGAGGATTATCTTGTTTGTTTTACATGCCAGGAAGTTGAACATTGGTTGGGTTATCAACTATGTTCATCAGGGTGGCATTAACCACATGGTTGTTCACTGTGTACTGAGTTGTGCCACCCATTCTTCCAGCTCCTGCATCCAGATCATTAATGAAGAGCACACACACCTTCCCTTTCTTGATAATGTCAGATGCTTCATGGTATCATTATCTGATCAATTTTGCAGGCTCTCCTCCATCTCCACTCTCCAGTTCTCTAGTACTCATCATAATTGGGCTACAAAGACACAAAAACCAAAGACATGTTAAAAACTAGTAGGAAATGACTTGTTGAAATAGGGAAGGTTTTAAGGAAGTATATTTCTGTTGTAAATTACATTAACCCTTAAATTGTTATTGGTGGCAATTTGGGAAAACTATAAGAAAGCTACTTAAATTTCTAAGCTGCCAAAATTTCTAAAAAAAACTTATCTGTTTCATTGATTGGAAATCAGATCAATATTAGAAACTAAAAATCTCCCTTGAATTTTACACTCCATTGTTATGTGTAACACTATCTATAAGTAGCCTAAAATTTGTTACTTTTCCACAAAATTCCTCTGATTGATTCCAATTAGTCTCTATGGCCACACTAAGAAATTACACAGTTAAAATGACCCCGTAATCAAAAAATTTCCCAAGCATGTTGGAGAAGAGAATATCAAAAGAACAAGCATCCATGCAGAATAAAATTTAGTGTGTATTTGTGTTTACTTTCCCAGAAATTAAATGACACCACATATTTGTGCCAAAGGGAAAGAATGGGAAATATTTCTCACTTGATTCCCAGCTTTGCAAACACAAGGTCACATTGGAAGGGATTTCCTTGACCTTGCGTCCCCAGATACCAAGAATGAGTGGAACTACAAAAAATATGAAAAAATTGTAATCACCAAAGGGTTTTCCATTGAATTCAAGAACATATACTAAACATTCAACCAAATGGAGAACATCCCTTACCTTAATATTAGGCAAATTCATGAAATTCTTCGAGATGTGAACAATAAGCTTGTCCATAAAAGTAGGAGCAATGTAGTACCCATCCATTGTGTTGTCAAATCCATAGCTAGTTAAAAACAATATTTATGTATATTATCAAGCAAATTCCACTTTTTTGGTGTAAATTTATAATTTTAGACCCCTTCCAAAGTAAAAATTAGCGATCCAATTAGATCAACATGGAGTACATGAGTTAGATCTTAAGAATTATACCCAAGTTTCGTAGACTAAAGATATGTTGTCGGTATTTTGATTGAAACTGAAAGCATATATAATAGCAAAATGTAGAAGTTGGGAATAGAAAAATACAAAGCTAACTAAATGAAAGGAAGGGACACAATTCAGAGAAACGTACTTTCGTTGAGTAGTACTGATACAGTCATAAGAACTCATAATGGCATTAGGCATTCTAGCCCCCATCGGAGCTTGGAAAAGGGAATCAACCATTCCCTTTCCACATCTAATATCTTGTTGGTCATCAGATACATCGTATGCAAGGGCCTTTCTATTTGTCCTTTTCAGTCTACTTGGTCTCATCAATTTTAGCAATAACCCTCAAGTGATTTTCCTTTGTGAAAGTGTGGGGGGCATTGTAGCTGGTCTTCTTCAATCCACTTCAAAAAAATGAAGTGCTAGGAACTGTCTTTAGGATTGATGCTTGTCCATTGGACAAAGGAAGACTCTTCTAGTACAAAATAACCACCATTTTTTAGTATAAGTATCATCAGACAAGATCTTTAAACAAAGAAAGACACTTAGCAAGATAGATATAAACTCCAAAAAAATAGTTTATAGGTTTAATGAAATACTCATTGCATGGGTAGAAATCTAAATTGTAAGGCCTAAATATGCTGGTGTAGACCTCCCAAACCAGGGTGACAAAGCCCTGAACTTCACCAGCTCAAAATCAAACATCAAGGTCCAAAGGGAAGGATTATTGCAAGGAAGTTGGTTCTTGCTGGTGATCAGCTCTACAAACATACAAAACAGGGTAAAGGTGATCAACATATGAAGATGGTCTGGATGCTTAAATATGGTGTGCTAACATGGGGGAAGTCATGGAGAAGAAATGTTTACATTAAGGAAGTTTTGTTGGGACCGAGTACTACATTCCAGAGAAATCGTGGGAAACATGATGCCAATATACCAGGGGCATTTAGAATTGTCACTATGAAGAAAAGAGAAGTTCGCTTTGAAGAAATAAATGATGCCAATGCAGAAGTATGGGTTCATGGAATTAACCTGATTACAAAAGAATATACCATGTTAAGTGGTCCTGCAGTTGCAAGTAAAAGTTCTTTTATAGCCAAAAACAAACCTGGCGTCTTTGCGCTGAGATGTATTTGTTTAGTGCAGATTTGAATTGGTATCAAACATCATCCAAACAAAAGAAAACATTTGCAGGTAGTTAAAGGATCAAGTTTGGTCGTTGTTTTGTGGCATTAGGAGATTAGGTAATCAGATTTCCTCAAGTTCAGTCAGTCGAACTTACAAGTAGGAAAAAATTCAAAATTTAGTAGCTGGTATTTCTGAGAAGAAAAAGGCATGTACAGTATTTGCATAGGACACTGGGATTTTGTGAGATTCAATGTGTTGAATGCATCCAGATTTATACCAGTAGAGGTTTCCATCATATTGGTTAATTTATTTACTCGTGTTTAATAAAGAAGGGAAGGTGGAAAAGTCGTTATTGTTTTGGGAAACTTGCAAAGAAACTTGTGTAAGAGATCCAAGATTTGAGTCAATTCTAAGTGAATGAATCAATTTTAGTTGTCTTTCAATGTTTACATATTTCTTTATAGTCGACTTCCCAACCTCCATCTTTAGCTATTCACACTAGGTTTTGATGTAAGTTGTATGGAAACAAATTATACCAATGTGGAAAGTTGTTGCGGCATTGTAGAGTTTCACTCAAGGATGATTTTAAGGAACCATACTTATTTAAAAGTGTATAAATGTTGGTGAATATTACCAATTCTTAAAACACCAACTATAAAATGATTGGCGATATTTTTCAAAAAATATTTTAATTTCCAAGGATTTTATATCGTTTATATAATAATTTGGCGATTTTTAGGGTGAAAAAAATTTACCCCATCAAAATTGGGCGTAACAGGGATTCAAAAAATGCAAAATGGCGAATCTTTTTTGGGAGAAAAACATGGAAAAATAGCCCACCGGGCTAAAATTCACCCCTAAAATTATCCCTAGTTTCATTGGGGCAATTAACATTCCCATAGCATAATCCTTCAACATGGTATAAAATTATGATATGACATGTCATTCCTTCTAATATAAACATTTATATCCTCTTTGTTCAGTGTTGTTGTAAAAAAAACTGAATATACAGTTAGACTTAGCTTAGGAATTCCATAACACCTAGAGGGCCATTAGTTGTTCATAGCCAACTAGAAATATTAATTTGTTTGGTTGGCATCATTATCCCATGCATGTACACCTGCAAGATAATAGTCAGCTCCAATGTTGCTCCCATTAAGTGAGATTCTGTTACTGTAATTCTGATTTGTTGGGGAACATCATTATTTACTATACTACAAACCTTTGGAGAGTTTCACATTATTCCTAGATTTTGTTGTTCTATAGGTTTTACTAACTTCTTGTTTTTCAGGTCCTTCATTAAATTGAGAAGTAAAATGGTGACTTTATTTCTATATTTTGTAAATTCAATTTGCTTACAGGGGTCTCATCATCATTGATTTAGAGTGACCATTTTTCCTCAATGTAGTTGGCAAGAATTTTGTAAAGTCATTTCAGATGGTGAAAATCATATTTAGAGATAGGCGTAGACTGCATTCAAGAGTCGATCTTTGTAAAACATCCTCTGTTTAGAATCCTAATATTGTGATCCTAAAATTTTGAATCAACTTCATGGTTTTTTCATGCTCTGATTTTTTTATAACTAACAACAAGTGGGTTCTGATTTGACACTTGCTATTGTTGTTGCTATGTACATGCAACTGATTCTATCTGGGGATTTCGAGTGTAGGTTAGTGTCTTGATTAGTAGAGAGTAGCAACAATATCCTGGTGATGATATTCTCGTTACTTAAGTGCTTACATTAATCTTACATGTTGAGCCCTGTTTGAATAGTCTAAATACAACTGCCTCTCACCAGATTGATCAGGGATAAGAAAACAGTGACGTGGAGCAACAAATGGTACAACTGAGGAGTAATAAAATCCCTAGAGGTTTGGTACCTTTGGAAAAACCTCTTGATGATTCTATTTCTTTTAAAGGTTCAAAGGTCATTGATAAAGATGAGTAGGTCATTGAACTCAATATGGGTTCTAAGGAAAGTCCAAGACCAGTGAAGATTGCTCGAGTATGCACTCTAGAATGGAAAAATATTGAGGATTTTATCTGTGAGTATAAAGATGTTTTTGCATGGGGATATTATGAGCTAAAAACCTACAGTACTGAGGTTATCAAGCATCATGTCAAGCATAAAAATCCTTTGAAAGAACAAGCCAAACCTTTCAGGTAGACACAAAGGCACATGAATCCCAAGTTGGCTCCCATCATACAAAAAGAGTTGCAGAAGTTGTTCAAAGCATAAATCATCACTCCTGCTTATTACTCATAGTAGGCATTAAATGTTGTACCAGCCCATAAGAACGATGACATTAGAATTTGCAATATTTTGAAATTTGAACCTTGCATCCTTGAAAGATAACTATCTTTTTCCAAGCATGGAATATGTGTTACAGTTACAGGTGCTGGAATGATGTCCATGTTGGATGGATTCTCAGGGTACAACCAGGTACTAGTTGATGAAAATGATCGATACAAGAAAACATAAACCACCCTTGTGGAACGTATGCCCATGTCTGTGTGCCTTTTGGATTGATAAATATCGGGACCACATTCCAAAGAGCCATATGCTTTCTATGATTTCCTTAATAAAGTTATCATGGTTTACCAAGATGATTTGACAGTTTATTGTAAGTGCAAGGGAGACCATTTCATGCACTTGAGGAATATCTTTGACAGGCATAGATCCTTTGGAATCTCACTTAACCCCAAGAAGTCTATTTTTGGGGTTGTCGAAGGCAAATTATTGGGGCATCTGGTGTCCAAAGAGAAGGTAAAAATTGATCCAGCAAGAGTGCAATATTAAAAGAGATTCAGTTACCCCAAAGTAAGAAGGCTATCCAGTCCTTTGGGAGCACAAATTTCCTACTAAGTTTTGTGCCCAATTTCGTTAAAATCACTTATGCCATCTCAAATATGCTAAAAAAGGGACATGATATAGTTTGGACTTTGGAGGCTAAATAGGCTTTCAAGAACATCAAACAAGCCATATGTCAACCTCTAGTATTGGTAAGCCCAAATCATAGTAAATAATTTCAAAATTTTTCCTTCACCTCTGATTTTTATTTGGCTGCTATGTTGTTACAGAAAAATAATGATGGTTTTGAGCAGACTGTAGCTTTTATGAGCAAAGCATTGAGGGGGGTTGAGCTTAAATACACTGCCATGGAAAATTAGTGGTGTGCCTTAGTTCAGGCAGTAAAACAGTTTCGAGAATATATTTGGAATGCTAAAGTCACGCCCTACTTGCCTCATCCTACAGTGAAATAGATTCTGTCACAAAAAGAATGTTGGGGAAGACGAGGTATTTAGATTGCTAAGATACAAGCATATGATTTGGAACTCAAGTCAACAAAGCTTGTTAGGGGGGCAAGGATTGATGAAACTGATGGAAGAAGGCAGCCTTGCATTGGTTGGAAAGACAAAGTAGGTAGAGGAAGACCCTATCAAGGTATGTGCAATTTTTTCTCAGTTGCAATTGCATGAATGATGAATGATATGTTGATTTATCGTTTTATTTATGCCATTTAGCATGTACTCATTTGAATAAAAGTCAACAAAGATCTCTTAAATTAGCAGCCATGAATAGTGTTTAACTAACAACAATTTGGGCTGGAGGAACCCCAATGAGGTAATCCTAAGATGTGTAGATTCCATAGAGGCTCAAGAACTAATGAAGTAATTAAACTCTGGTATTTGTGGGGGGCATTTTGCTGCTAGAACAACAACTCACAAAATCATGAAGGATGGTTACTTCTGGCTAAGATTATTTGCAGATATTCACAATTTGTAAGGTCTTGTGACGAACTTCAAAAGTTTTTAGGACACCAAAGTTAACCTGCTTTTCCTTTGGAACCATTGATCATGGACGCCCCTTTTCAGTAGCAGGGATTGGACTTTATAAGAGAATTCCATGAAAATTCCAATAATGGTTTTAAATGGATTCTAAAAGCTATAGATTACTTCACTCGATGGGTAGAGGAAGTTTCTGTTTGATAGTCTTCTAGTACATCCATAGTTGAATTTTTGGAGATGCATTTGGTGATCAGGTTTGGGGTGCCAACAAAAATAACTATAGCCAATGCTAGTGTGTTCAAATCTGCAGAGCTGATTGATTTATGTGCATGATATGGCATTGTACTCTCACATTCATCTCATTACTATCCACAGGGAAATGTCCTTGCTGAATCAAGCAATAAGAACTTATTGTGTATCATAAAGAGGATTGTCGGGAACAACAAGAGGAGTTGGGACAGCAAGCTAAAGTATTCCTTATGGGCTAATCACATTACCAAAAAATGTGCTACTGAAAAGAGCCCCTTCGAGTTGGTTTATGGTTTGGATGTAGTGTTTCCTATCAACTTGAGATTGTTAGTGTATAAATTGTTATAGCTTTTTTCTCCTAATTTAGAGGCATTACAATCCCATGTTGATGCTTATGTTCAGTTGGATGAGAACCATAGGCATGCTTACGATCACCTCACTAACTGCTAGAATAAAACCAAGCATGCCTTCGACAAGAAGCTTAAGAATCTAGTGTTGCAAGTCGGAGATAAGCATTAGAAGAAATTTGGGGTCTAAAATGGGCCTTATAAAAAACTGTGCCATGGATGAGCTGGATTGAGTTGAATTTTTAAACCAATAGAATTTCAATATCTTTGGTCAACCATTATGGTTGAGTTGGACACATAATGCTTATGTGTCATATTTTTATTTGACAATAGCTAACTCCATATCAACCTCACATTGGTTAAGTTCTTGAAAAGATCACCTCGAAATAAGATAAATAAACTTTAACTAATAAATATAGAATATTTTATTTGATCACTACTTCCAACTCCTCTAAAACATAACCTTTTCATTAATTAAAATTGTAGTGGAAGCATTTTGAAATACTAAAAACATTTATTAGTCAATTTTTTAAAAACAAAACTAAATAATATTTAATTTTAAATATACTTATTTTGAAATACTAAATAAAAGATATTTAGTATTTTTAATATTATTAAATAATATTTAAAAAATAAATATATTTAATTATGACATCCAAAAATAAATAAAACATTTAAACCACAATTTTTTTTATATTAATATAAAAAAATAATATGAATATACATAGTTTATTGTTTTTTATTTTATGTGATGTAATATTTTTTTATATGGATTAATATAAAATTTATATTAAAAAATAATCGTGATTTTTTAATTATTTTAATACTATTATAATTATATTTTTCATTATAAATGAATATATTTGAGTTTTACATTTATTAAATATATAAAAAGTAGTGGTCTATTCATTTAAAACGATAATAATATAAAATTCAAAAGTTTCCTATCATTTATTATGTGTGCACAAGAATCTAAATATTTCATTAATATTTTTAATCAATATCTTTTAACTCCACATTAACTCAATATAGTTGTCAACTAGCATTAATGAGACGATTTAGGTTGAATTTTATTAGATTTTCATTAGATTTAATCTGACATGGAATATTTGTAGTGTGATGTGGCTTTTTTTATTATTTTTCTTAGGAGGCCCATTTTAGACCCGAAATTTCCTCTAATGGTCCTTTTGTGGGACAAGAAAAGGGAGAAACCAAGGAAACATGGTAAATTCAACAGCCTCTGGTTGGGCACTTCCCAAATAAATTTAAAAATCAGGGAAGAACAGTTTTCATCTAACTAATCTGGATGGAGAAGAAAAACATCTTTGAGTCAATGCGCAATTACTAAAGTATTACTTTCAATAACAACCCTAAAGGGCCACAAAAAAGAGAAGAAAAAAAAAGAAAAAAGGAAGAGAAAAAGAAAATGAGGATTTATGTTCATTTTGGGTAATGGTGTAGGCTAGTGGCAAATTTTTATTTTTACTAGGAATTTTCTTCATTGCATTCATTTCAATTATATCTTCCATTTTATGATTTTTACAAGTCGTTTCATTCTTAATACTTTGTTCTGCATTCACATGAAAAGTCCCAAATTTGGGAGGTTGGTTTATCTTTCTTTTTGTCACAGGTTAGATTCTTTTGTCATTCTGCAAATTGGGCATGCATGAATCTTATTGATTCACAGAGTAAAATCAGAGTTGGGACACATTTCTCTTAGGTCAAAGTATGGATAAGGCCTGGGATTTTTTGTGTGTGTTAGTACAAGTATATCTCTAGGGAAAGTAAGGGTATGTATTTGTTGGGATTTAGGCAAGCTTATACATCAATCACAATCCAAACATGTGTCTCCTAAGGTCAAGTTTTGTGCATCGAAGACCTTATCCAGCCATAGGGATATGATACTAACAAGAGGGATTATTTTTTTAGAGAAAAACATCATTGGAGACCATTGGGATCTCAGCATCCCACAGGAGCATGTTCTCCCCTTGTGGAGCCACTTTTAACACACACTCCACCTCCTCACACTTCACACTCTAATCGAGGAAGATGGAGATCATAAAAATGAAAAACAAGAAAGAATTAAAAGAAGTAAAAAAGGAGCTAGAGATGGATTTATCAAAAGGCGTTTCCTTAACTGACCTTGGTTAAGGAAAGTATGAAGTGGATATTCTGAAGAGATTTAGAATGTTAGAATGTAAGGCAATAGCCACACCTATGGAATCAAACTTGAAGCTACTGTGTGAATATTCATCATATTCAGTTGATGCCACGACGTATCATCAGGCGATTGGATCATTGATGTACCTGACGATTGGATCATTGATGCATTAATTGCAGTGAAGATATCATTTTGGACAGACTGGAGACATAATTGAATGTATTTGTTTTTTACTTTTATTTTACACGAGAAAGATGATCAGGTGATCCTCATGGGGAGATTCATTTATAATGGGATCTACACAAAATATCTGAATTTAAATTTGAACAGAAGAAGGTCAATGGCAGGCTTGAGTATTACTAAAATACTGCTCAAGGACATACTTGAATGACTAAATTTTACTTGTAAGAGAACCATGATCTGAAGCCTAGTACTATTAAACTTCTTGAGTCTTATTTTTTCTAGGTGTTCCATGTACCCTTGCTGGTCAGTGGTGATCAATGTATATGAATTTGAGGTTGTGTTTTAGGTAAAAATAGATTCTACATTGTACTTTTTTGCTGTAACATTGATGATTTGAGCTACATTACCTTCATGCAGCTTATTTTAAGATTGATGGTTTGATATTTATCTCTTACATTGTTTCTTTCTTGTATGTGACAGGAAATGACGTTGAAATTTAGAAAGCTAGCCCTAGGAGCTATCTCTTCACATAGATAGTTTCCTAACATTAAATGATAAATAACTAATTTTACAACACTTTCACTAAGCAAGAATGGGCTCATTTAAGTACATGAAACCATGTTGGTGTTTAGCACGAATATCTTGACAATTTTTTATGGTTTGTTTATTGCTTTTGTTTGAAGCATTTTGTCTATTTTTGAAGTTTGTGTGTATTTTGGTTAAATATTCTGTTAAGTCCTTTGAATGCTTCTAGTTCTCATTCGATGCTTGATTTAACCCTTTGTTGTAGCTTGAATCAATACTGGTTTTAGGGTTTGAGAAAAGATTCTTTTATTAACTTTTAGTTGCATGAATTAATTGTCTTCAGTTTTCGATTCTTTTACGCTGATTGTATATTTTCTTTTTCAAAAAAATAAATGAGCTCTACATAGATAAGCGAAGAGAAAAATGGTCTATGCACTAGGTTCCTACGCATTGATCATAGGATACATATTGGCACAAGACCAACATTAATCTAATGCAATAATCAATTGGCATAATTACAATGCATAATTGTATTAGCCTCCATGACCATAATTGGCTAGTGGAGGCCAAGATCGAACACAATGTATGATTCTATTAGTTTATCAGTTTGTCAAGATTCGGGTCCCCACATGTTCGCTGGACCATTAAGGGATGAGATAACAAGTGGAGTCCCCACTTGCCCTAAATCTAGTCAGTGCAGTTGTGTTTCGCTAACACCTTCTAGTTGTTACTTGTGAGTCTACATGTTCTGTTGTTAATGATGTGATTCATGTTATTTGACTAATTTTGTTATTCCTCTATTTTGACAATATTCTATAAATCAATGAAAGACTCGCCAATTTTTCCAATTTTTTATAATGAAGTTAAATATTTGCCTAGATTTTACAATATCTTATAACTTAGTGAAAGATTTGCCAAGATTTTACAATGAAAAATTCGCCAATTTTTTCATATATACATATTATATTATTGATAAAATCGCTTTGAAATTTTCCTATATATGGGAGAGATTCACCCATTTTTTATACATATAAATCCGAGGGGGTTCTTAAAATCATTCTTGATGATAACTTTATATGTAATTAAATATACAAAGAAAAGAAAATGGTAAATTGTAAAGCGTATAAAGTTTTACATATTTATTTTAATTAATAGAAAGTAGAGTTGTGTGATAGAAAGTAGAGTTGTTGGAGATTATTATAGAGAAGGTGGAGAAGAAAATTGATAAATTGATAATGGAACTTTTAGGTTTTGGTTTCCAAGTTTTATGTATGCAAGAAGATCATGGCCATTACTTATACTTACTACTCTTAGTTTTGGGTTTCATTGAAAGTGTCTTACAAAGTGGTTTATTACTCAACTATTATGACTATATAAATTAGTTAAACTTGTTTTCAACACATAAAATTATCAAAATTATATTGTACAATACATACACACAACTTTCTCTAATTTTACAACATATTAAAATTTTCTTCGATGTTTCATTTCCAGATTACTCAACTATACGTGTAAGTAATAAACATTCTTTGCCCTTAGAGCAAAGAATTTCTGGATGGACCTACATAACAATGGTCTTTGGCATCAGGTTCTCACTAGCAAGTATCTGAAGAACCTTTCTATTGTGTTATGGCTCAGGAAGAAAATTTTTACTACTCGGCAAGCTTCTGTGTTCTGGAGAGGCTTCATTCTCACCCTACCATGGATAGGGAAACACCTTGCCTGGCATGTAGGAAATGGTATGGATATACAACTGGGCATTGATCCGATCATTGGTATTCAACACAGTCTTGAGTTACCATCTGACTTTAGAGACTATCTTGAAGACTTGGGCATATCTTCTCTTTCTCAGGCTGATAACATTCTGCCTGGTCAACACTCATATTGGTAGACAACTGATGATTCAAATATTGCTGGCGATTGGAAAATTCTCTGGGAGGAATTTATGAGCAATTTGGAAGGAGCTAGGATCAAACTCGTTCAATGCTTTGATCGATTGGTTTGGGACTTTAATCATGTCAACGGTTCTGTTACTGCAAATTTGGTCTACAATAGCATCATTTACTCCTCTTCTCCTCCGATTGGATGCCCTCTGCTAGCTTTGATATGGTCAGGCATTTTACCATTGAAAATCAGCTGTTTTATTTGGCTAACTTTGGCAAATAAGATCCTTACCTGGGACAACTGATAGAAACATGGTTGGATTGGTCCGGGATGTTGTGCTCTCTGTGGTCTGGGTGAAGACAGTGTGCAACACCTATTTTCCTCTTGCTCTTTATGGAAGAATATCATTGTTTACATGAGTGATGTATATCAATTTCTTCCTCTGCAGTATTTAGTCAATCTCAGATCTTTCTTGAGTACTTGGACTGCTAGCTTCTCCAAGCACTCTGTCCTATGTTTTCTTCCATTTTATGCTATCTGGGTTGTTTGGAAAGAGAGGAATCGGGCTATATTTGAAGGGAAAAATCCTTCTCTCATGTGTATTGTTCAACATATTGTATACCTCTCTCAATTGTATAAGCCTACTATATCAAAGGTGAAAAATCCGAGAGCCATTGGTGCTGGTCCTGTACTTGTCTCCCCATATGGTTTTTTTGACGGGGCAGCAGCAAATGGTTATGGTGGAGCTGGTTTCTGTCTTTTCTTGAATGAGTCCCATTCATTTCAGTTTGCTCTGGGGGCTGGATCTTGCTCAAATACTAAAGTTGAATTGGTTTCCCTTTAGGTTTCAAATTAATGAATATCAAGAACAAGGTTTTTTCACAAATTTCTTTGTGAAAAGAAAGTATGTTTATAGGATATGGTTTAATTAAAATAACATTTGTACACTGAACAATTAAAAGATAGCATAGAACATGCCATTTTTCCATATTTTTTATTATTTAGTTGAACGAGGTATTATATAATTGCTTGCGTGCTGGTTACGCAGTCTTTTAAATATGATTTAAGTTCTTAGATAATATTACCTTGCAATTGGAATCGATGTGGGGCACATTTCCTCACGAAAATATATATTTTCAAATGCCACTTCCTCGTCAGTTCTGGTCCAGTTGCACTGGAGAGGTCTCCTCTCCCACGTTATTTAAAGGATCAGTTTTCTTCTCTGAATTGCGTATCAATCCATATTTTTGCATAGCATAGCTTACCAGTGGTTTGAGAGAGAGAGATAATATATATATAATGGCAATAATGAAGGTGCATGGCCATTATATGTCCCCGCCCACCAGAATGGTTCTTTGCTGTTTGAATGAGAAGCAAGTCGATCACGAGCTCGTCGTCGTCGACTTATCTACTGGTGCTCACAAAAAACCCGAATATCTGGCTCTAAATGTAAGAACAACGAGTCTATATGATGTTATGTCATTTTTTGCAACATCATATCAACTATTCTGCTCATAACATAACATGCGTTTTTTCTCTTTCTCTGTTGTTGCGATTCAGCCATTTGGAGCAGTACCCACTATCCAAGATGGGGATCTCACCTTATTCGGTATTTGCATCTAAACATTCTTTAATTGAAGGCCTTTTCTTGTATCTCCATCTGCTGATAGTGATAATGAGATCTCATAGCTTGATGTTTCTTGATTGATGGTGACGAGTAACAGAGTCTAGAGCCATCGTCAAGTATTTGGCCAAAAAGTACGCAGGGCAGGGCACCGATCTTCTGGGCAGCACGCTGGCAGAAGAAGCCCTGGTTGACCAGTGGTGTGAGGTAGAAGGACAGTCATTCAATTCCCCTGCGACGGCCATATTGGTTCAGGCGTTCTTTCTCCCAAAGTGGGGAGGCAGCACAGACGAAGCAGTAGTGGAGATGAATGTGGAAAAGCTGAAAAAAGTGTTTGATATTTACGAAGAGAGGCTGTCAAAGAGCAAGTATTTAGCTGGCGATTTCTTCAGCTTGGCCGACCTTCAACATCTGCCATGGACACACTACCTCGTCACTGTTTGCGGAAAGGGCGATCTGATATCGTCGAGAAAACATGTGAAGGCATGGTGGGAAGACATCTCCTCTCGCCCTGCCTGGAAGAAAGTCACCGACAACACGGAATCATGAGGAGAATCGATTGTGGAATATGCGTGCATGCTCGCAGGCTCCACATAACTATAAAACCATGTGCGTTGGCATAATAAACCATGTTATTATAAATAATGTGCGTTGGCTAAATAAACAATAAATATGTTATTATTATTGTTTAATGAAAGTCATGAATGTGATAGGTTTTCAATTTGATTTTATATAAATTAATATGAGTGGATTTTCATGACTTCATTTTGTTGTCTTTTTATTCTTGTTTAGAAATACTAGATTGTTTAATGAAAGTCATGATTGTGATAGGTTTTGAATTTGATTTTATATATGAGTGGATTTTTATGACTTCATTTTATTGTTTTTTTATTCTTATTTAGAAATAGATTGTTTATTATATGGGAGTTAATTATATGGATATAAAATTATGAATTTTATATTAATATAGATTTATTTTAAATGTGGTTAAGAGTATGTGTTTCTTTTTAAGAGGTTACATGTTCGATTCCAAAAAGGGTAGGATATGTAATCTATGTAAACTTTAGCACTTAAATCACTAGGTAGAGGAGGGTCCCTTGTCCCACAAATAAGGGGGTCTCATACACCAATTGACGTCTGGCCTCATGATGACCTTAAAAATATATTAATATTATTATTCAATTTCTTGAGGTATAATTTTTTTTTTAATTTAAACTTTTTGTACATTAAAAAAAAATGGATTTTATTACCAACATATATATATATTTTAAACCCAAATCTATTAGGCATCAAGAGGTATTTAATTTCTTAAAATGTAGATTTGTATTTTAAATTTTTTACACATTAAACAAAATTTGATCTATTAATTATCTAACTTTAAGATGAAATCAATATAATTTAATTTATTTTTGTTTAAGCCTCCATCACTTGCATTTTTTAATGCATTTTTTTACATAAAAACTATGTGTTACATAGAGTTACACATAGTTACACTTGCAACATCTTTTCCATAGTCAATTATAAATACCTCAAGACTCCATATACAATAAACTAGCACACCCACATAGTTTGTGGTTGGATCAGGTCTATAGGGATCAAATGGTTGAGAGATAGTTATGGAATGGAAGACGCTTTGGAAATATTATTTTATTCCCCTTATTCTTCTAGTTAAACGGGTTCAGTGCTAGTTATCCATGCCTAGCTACATGTTATCACAAACATTCTTCATGTTATCCATTATCAACTATCGATTATTTTTTATATTATGTTATCACCCACATTCTTCATGTTGTCCATTTATCAACAATCAATTATTTTTTATATTATTTTTCTTTTTATCTAGCATTTTTTTAGTTCTCTACCATGAAGTGTTGGTTATCCATTCATCAGCTATGAGTTATCCATGCATTGTTAAGCTACCAATTATTGTTTATATTTTTTTATAAAATCATAATTTCAATTTATAATTTTTGTATTCAAACTTACAAATAGAGTTTATGTGTATGAATATTATTCAAACCAAGATAAAACAGTCTCACGTTAGGTACGATCGCCTTGCAATTGTTAACATAATCTCAAGCAAATTTGTTAAATGAGAATCTAATCAAAATAATTGTTTGGGTGATGTATGCCAACTATGAAAAGGAAATGTGGGATGTATATACCGTTGTATACTAAACAATTACCAATAACGAGAGTCCCAAAAATAAGGGATTCGGAAGTAAGATTTTGGGGGCTAAACCACAATTTTTTAATGCTTTCTATGTTTGAAAAAACAAGTCTTTTGTTTAGACACAACTCCATAAATACTTATAATAGTCCGTTACTGTAATGGTAAGCTATCAATTGTTTTATATTATTTTTATGACTTTTTTTTTGAGATATTTTAGTTTCATCCACTTGTAAGATGGGGTTGAACAATTAACCTTTTTTAAGAAAAATTTTGATGGAAAACCTTTAAAAACTGTTTTGCTTTGTTGATGGTATTTAATGTAAATATGTTTGTGATGCTTATGACACTTGATTTAATAGGGACATCAAGTGAGCCACTAAACTGAGAGGTATCAACGTTGAGACTTCTTGTATGAAGTTCAAAGCACTCAATGACTCGATCTAGCCCATAAGGTTAGTTAAACATTTAACTTGAGAGACAAAAAGCATATAATTAATTATTTAATTTTATTAACTAAACATATATAAATATTCACAAACATGATAATTAACTTTGACTTCAACTAAGAGACATATGTTTGGAGCGTGCATTTAATATGCCAAAAATAGATTTGGCGCCCATTTATATAATCTAAAGTTGAGAACCTTCATAGTTCAACTAGAGGCTCCCTTCATACAATGGGATGTGTGTCTACCATAATGAATGCTCATTAAACAAAAATCCTAAGTCGTCAAGTTATGATCCTTCAAGTTAAGGAACAATTCATAACCTCCCTAACTTTCCATATGCATTGGTTGAAAAATGTACCTTTAATATTGACTTTGAGTGGCGGTAATAGTAAATGACTAAAGATTCATTTTCAACCATGAATTTGCATCATAAGGTGCTTATTGACAAATGATATGTGGAGTAGACAGGAGGACAATAGAGTCGATTGAATGAATCAAGCTCAGTTATGATGGAAGAAAACAATACTAGACCGATTAAGAAAAACAATTTCAGTAATAACCAAACAAAAACAACTAAAAGCAATAAACAATACCAATCACATGAAAATGAAAAGGAATTGATAATCGAGAAACCCCAAGGGTGAAAACTATCATTGTATCGAGTAATTGTATTTGGTCATTGGACCCTTGAGTCTATGAACCAACCCTATATCAAGGTGTACTGATTCAAAAGACTCATTTACATGAACAAAGGTCAAATGAAGGAACTATGAGGAACTAATCTAGCCTTTTCTTTCGCAACCTGTCTTAGTGCAATCAAGAACTAGAAACCCTTTCATATTTAGGATTACATGCATATACAAAAATCAAAGGGATGCTTGGGTTCCTACCCACCACATTTCAATTATGAAGAAAAAGTTACAACTTGATTGAGGAGACCAACCATTATCTTTCCATTTATCAGCTAGAAGAAGATGAAGAGAGAGTACTACCACGTCAATGGTATTGTCCTAGTGCCTTCTAACTATTTAGAATGTCAGATGACTTGTGTTTGAGTCATCAAATTTCATGGGGCATGCATGATGTATGAATTCTGTAGAAGATCACTTGAGTCAATTGAGTTGGTGGATTGAGTGATATGTAGTTTGGTGTGATTCGATGGGTTGAATGATTCAAAGGTTTGATTGAGTTGATGGATTAGCTTATATATAGGTTTGACTAAGTCGCTTCGGTTGAGATCCAACCAAAGAGTCAACAAAAACTACGCACTAGAGGATGGTGGAAATCGAGTCCTAGAATGGATTAGACCTTTCCCTTTAAGTGGAAATGGTTTCCATAACCTTATTAAAATTATGATTAAAATTGTGTTCCAATTCGGTGAGAGGATACCAATTTCCTTGAGGTGGGAGTTGTCTTGCTTTGGCCACCTAAAACAAGAGAATTTTTTTGCATCCTTTCGTGGTGTGCTTATTGTCTAATAATGGTGTCAAAGTCAAGAGGATATTGAATATCTGAGTGGATGTATTCCATATTTTTTGGATTTAAGTTCATATATTCCAATAGTGGTGGAAAATATGGTCAAAGAAATTCCACATTGAATATAGGATGCAAACCCATGTATGGTGGAATGTTGAGCTTCAAATAATTTTCCCCAATTTTCTCAAGATTGGTGTAAGGAACATATCATAAAGGCTTCATATTCCTATTTGGGACAATGAATATTTATTTCTTGTGATTTAACCTGACCTAATCCCTAATTTTGAATGAATGATTAATACAATGCTTCACATTATGATTTCTCACTAGCTCACTGCAACATCTCCTATGCTTGTTATGAATCTCATAAACCCTATCCTTGGACTTGATTTATATGTCAACTTCTCATTGCTCATGGTATGTGTTGATTAGACTAGTTGATCAATTGGATAAGTCGATAAGCACTAAGGGATGAAATTCACAACAGAATTCAAACAGACGATTTTCTGTGGAACTATCTTGTGCTCGATTATAGCTATGTTGGATGTATGAGAAACTTTAATCCCATGTTTTTTTATGCTTATGGTTGTACAGACAGAGAGACTATACCACAACTTGATTCACAACTTTTGTATGTCCATTGATGTAAGGATGGAATGCGTTCGACATAAATATATGCATGTCGAGTTGTTGCCATATTGTTTTCCAAAAAAGTGTTGACAAATCCAAAATATCGAGCGTAGATTATTGCAATCAATAATACATAGTGTTTCCAAACATGCTTCAAAAAGAGTTGAGCGAACTATTGTGTTGTTGTATTCTTTTTGCAAGGAATGAGGATATCCATTTTAGAGAATCTTTTAACCATTACCATGATTGCCTCACGTTTATGTTTGGTGGTAGGATATATTTCCAAGTAATCCAAGGAAATTACATTCCCATGGTCGAATTCAAATGGGAAAAGATGTATACAAACACTATCATCGATTCGGTGGCTTAACGATGGCATAAACCACACATGAGTTGATATACTTAAAACAAGCAACTTTTCTTCCTCCCTAACACCAATTCAATCCATTATTTGGTGGAATTCATCAGCATAAATCTATACAACCTTATCTTTCCATTGTCTTTAGTATTGTAATTTCTTATACTAGTGTTGTTCTATGTATGTGGGTTAATAAAATTCCATCTTGACATGTTCAACAAATTTTTCCCATGTGTTGATGGGGTAACCTTTGTTGGATTTTATCCCTCCTCCAATATCCTCACCTAGGTTTAGTCCCTTCTTCTCAACGCAACAAAGCACAAGATACCGGCCTGACAGAGCAGAGATCAGTTAGCAGCACCTGCGACCCAGATGTAGTCTCACCCGAGATATCTCTCTTGATGGATAACTGCCAGAACCATGTTTCCACAGTTGGTTGGGGAATTTATGGTACCTTGGTCCCTTACCAAGGTTCTCAACGAAGTCTGTGGGTGGATTATATACACTTATTGTGAGCAGTAAGACCGCAACCCAAATTCTCTTATGAAACTTATTATATCAACAATATTTGTGTAGCATAATTGTATTCAACTGATACAATGTGACGGATATACATCTATTCATTTGTAAGAAAATATACAATCATCCATTCAATGCAACATTCATACAGATAATTCAAACACATTCAACATTCACACATATACATAGAATATAACGTGGAAACACATCTAGGAAAAAACCACAAAGATGCTCTTTATCTGGCATGAGGAAATATATGCACCTTTCATCTGCGCACTAAGTTGTAGATTCTATTCTAGATCTCCTTATCTATATTTATAGACTCTTTCTTCCTCTCATGCTCTTTGATCCTCTCTCTCCTCTCTTCCTATTTAGCTTTACTAATGATCCACACATAGCCTAGATCGACTGAAGCTCTCCTAATCTCCTGCGCACTTAGTTGCAGATTCTTCAACTCATATGCAATTAATAATACTAACAAACAAAATATAGAGCCAACAACTGAGAATCTAACATTAGTGAACCCAACAATCGAGAATCTAACCCATATACAACTTGAGTTCCTTTTTTTATAGACTCATTTTCTATCTCTTTCTTAGTTGAATTCCTATATCTAGCTAGCAGGTTGTCTTTCCTATTCTAGTAACACCTAAGCAGGAGCAACTAACGGCTTGACTTACAAAAATTCCTTCATACATGTGGTTTCCCTCAGCTCTATCCAAACTCAGACCCACAATCTTTACGGCCTGTCACTTTCTAAGTGTTACAGCTTACTATCATTTTCCATTCGTTATGCTATTTGCATGCCTTCTAATATTGTTATTCTGTCGCATCTTCCCTTATCACACTCCTTCCTTCTATCATGGCTTCCTCTTCTGACGTGGCTTCTTTTCTCTTCTTTCTTTTATTTCTCTGCTTCTGTCGGAACTCCTTCTTCTTCTTCTTCTTCTTTATCTCTTCTCCATACTTAAGCAGAATTCTAAGTGAATTCTACCTTCATGTCCCTAGGCCCAACAACCTTCTTCTTCCCATTTAGTCAAAATAATTTCCCACCAATAATGTACAGAAGTTTACATATTTAGAGATGTAATGGTCACTTTCTTAGCCTCAGAAAGTTGATTCACAGAGAAGTAGGACTCTAATTTTTGTATCTAGTTGTATATAGATTTTGCATCAATCTTTCCTTCCAAATTGGTATGTCCAAGTTCATTTGTACCTTGAAGGGGTTAACCATATCAAAGGAATATCTTGTCGATTTCCTAACTAAATTCAAGCCTATTGAACAAGTCATTCGAGTAAGGATCTCATTGAAAAGCTCATACATTTCAGTTCTATGTCAAGCAAGTGTTTGCTCTGTGAATTGTTCAGTTTCACTAAGAGGAGTTATGTCCTCTATTTCACTATCCATCTTCGATTTAGGGATTTGAATAGATAAATACTCAAAGGTCAAAGGTAAATTCAAGTTAAATTTCTAGGTATTAAATTTTTCTAAACATTCATAAGTTTTCTAAGTATGTAATTAGTGTTTAGGATAGAGAAAACTAGCTTTATCCGATACGAATGATATTTGTCATCCAGGGAGTCAACATGAGGAAAAATTAGTCAACTGAATGATCCAATATTTGTTATGGAAAAAATAAATTAATACTAGGCTAAGTAAGAAAACTAGTGTAAGTAATAACCAAATAGAAATGACTGAAAGTAGTAGACAATACCAATCACGTGAAAATGCAAGGCAATAGTTGATATTGGAGAAACCCCAAAGGTGAAAACTCCAGTTGTATTGAGAATTAGTTTGTGGGTTGTTGGTGTCTTAAGTTTCTGATTCAACCTTGTATCAAGGTGTACTAATTCAAATGACAGTTACATGAATGGAGGTCGAATGAAGAAAATGTGAGGAACCAATTGAGCCTTCTCTTTCGGAGCTCATATTAATGCAATCAATAATAAGGAAACCTTCAATATCTAGGCTTGCATGCATATATATAAGGGATGCTTGGGTGCCTAGTCGTCACATTTTAGTTAAAAAGATGCAATTACAACTTGATTGAGGAGATCAATAATTTTATTTTCATCTATCGACTAAAAGAAGATGAAGATAGACTGCTACCATGTCAATGGTATCATGTTGGTTCCTTCTGACTATTCAGACATGTGTTTGAGTCATCAAATTCCAAAGGGCATGTATGATGTATGAATCTTGCATAATATTGTGTGAGTCAATAGAGTAACTGGATCGATTGATCTATAGTATTGATTGAGTCAACGAATCGAGTGATCGTAGGTTTGACTGAGTCGATGGATCAAATGATCCTTAGGTTCAATTGAGTCTCTCTCACTAACATTCGAGTAGGGAGTCAACCCTAATTAGGCACTAGTCAATGAATCCACTCGAGTCCTAGAATGGATCAATAAATTAAATGGGATAAAACAAAAGCAAAGGTAAAAAATGAAGACATTTCCATATTTAATTTACCCATGGTCCACAAGGACAAGATGTGAAAGGTTCAATATTTTAATTACTCTATCAATTCTCCTTATATTTATGATTGGTTCCTAATAGAATATGGGATTTCCCATGGAATGGAAAGATGTCACATTATTTTTGGAGAATTATTTATGGATCAATTTTTGTTAACATGAAACCATATTATAGTATCCTTCTATCCATTCTCTGATGTTAGAAAAGGTTGCACCTAGATGAGAGGTTTATAACTTACACTAATCCAAGTTATTTCATCCCATTGATGTAGTACAAACATACAAGATAATCCATCTAAATCAAACACTTTCTCGAAACAAGATTCTCCTCCTCAACCTATTAATACCATGGGCCTATTCCCAAATAAAGGCCACATTAGAATATTTTGGGGCACTCCCCCCATCACAAGAATGGGATTATAAATGTCTTGATTCCCTCAATCTCACTTCTTATGTTATAGAATCCATCAACATGACCCCTGAAGACTTAGGGTCCAAGCTTTATCTAGAACACTTTAAATATTATTTTTTAACTATTAAGGCTGTTGTGTTTCCTTCTAACCCTTGTCCATATATTACCTGAGCTAGAAGGAATGCCTCTTCAAATCTATTTTTGATCACTTAATCCTTCTTTCCCTTCACCTTTGTCCCTAACCCAATTTTATTAGGGTAACCTATCCCCTTCTTTTCCTTCCATTTTCCTTATTTCCTTTCCTCGGCCTTTCACTTGTTGTTTCATATGATGGTCATCACCTTATCTAACCTTATGAGTGTCCCATGTTTTAACTTGGGTTTCCCAAGTTGAATGAAACTTTGTCCCTAATGGGCCTTTGTGAGGACACTTCACCTCCCATAATCAAATCTAGTCACCTCCTTCTTGGTAGTGCTTGATCTCCCATTTCTTGACTCTTTCCTTCTCCTCCTAATATTCCATTCCCTTTTGTCTTCTCTTATACTTTCCTCTGCTCCTAGGTGACTGGGGCAATCTTCACTACTTCTTCATAACCCCTGTCTCCCTTTTATCTAATCACATTGTCAATATGTTGGTCCCATTTAATTTCTTATCTCAAGTATGACCCTAATCAAGATATTGTCACCCTATATAGGATCAAAGATTGCTTCCTCTCTCTCTCTCTATGTCCCCTCAAATGGTCACATTCCTTATGATATATCCTCTCCTGTCTTCCTTTTCCTCTATAGTATATTGTTGTAATTTGTCATATTTGTGATTATATTAAAATTAATTTGATGTATTCAAACTCTCATGCTTACATCAACCCCCCGTGGGTGAATGTTTCTTCCATGCTTGCATCAATTCCCTATTGATGTACATCACATCACCTCTTGCACTCGTGTTAAACCCAAATTACCATATGTCACCTTCATGCTCATGATAACTTAGTTTAATTTAAGTTTCCTCCCTTTCTTATGATAAATATGAGTTATCATACATTGTCTTCATGCTCATGATGTATCATACTAGTGTATGTCACAACTTGCACTTGCATTACCTTTTAGCTAGTGTATGCCACATAACCCCTTTTTCTAACATCATGTCAGCATCACCTCTTTTATAATGTCCCCACCCAACATCCCAACCATGGAATGGATAGCCATGAGGTATGGATTTCTTATTTAAGACCATAGAGGCCATCTCCCCGGAAATCCAATTGAGTAAGCCTCTTTGGAATGACCAAAATTATATAAAATGAATGCATTTGTATACTAATTTAAAATTCAATGGAAACAACAAGCATGAATTCATAGAGATTCATGGAAACCACGTGAAAACCATCCCAGATCCTTATTATAGTCACTAAATGACAATGAATTATTAAAATGGATAAAGACCAAAACAAACCTATAAAGTGGGGAATACATATCCCATATGTGACCAATACATTGAAATTGTCATCAAATTTTCACAAAAAGGATAAATAGTCTAACAACACAAAATCACGTTCCCACATTAACAGATTGCATGTAAAAATAGAGGATTCATTGTTGGAACATATTTCCCATCTAGACCTTGGTTAATAATATTGCATAAGGTTCCAAGTGTTTAGTTTAAGTTGTTCCATGTGAAAATGGTTCTAGTTCCTAGTCTAGTGTCTTGGATCCTAGTTTACCACTTTTGACCCACCTAGACTAGTGGTTATCCCATAAAATATTGTTTGCCAACTTACCCACTTGTTTCCTTGTTATCGAGATTCAATGCACCCCTCTATGCTTCATTTATGGGGTAGTTATTTCATTTCCTTATTTTAAGGAGACTAGGTGCACCTTCTTAAGGATTTGGTCAATTTTCCCATTAATGGTCCAAAACCAAGCCACTAAACGACCTCTAGCACTCTCATGATGGTTCCTTTCACACTTGTTGACTATCCTATCGATTTCATGGTCCATCTAGGTTCATTTCACCTCATTATGGCCACTACTTGGAGTTACACTTGGCACAATGTCATAGATTGGGGGAACTAGTCAACATTATCCAGCATTGATGTGAGATACTCATATGGTTTGTTGGACCTATGGTATTTAGTAGCCTATGGTATTTTCCCAAGGTATTGCATGTAATAATTTCTATATATTGTATGGGGTTTTTCTCAATAAACAGAGTGGAAAACTTCCCACTCGAGTGATTTTCCTCTAGTCTTATATTCAATATTTCTTCTCGATTCTTTAGTATCTCTCTGTGTAGATAATTCTATGTAAGGTTGTTTTTTCTATCTAGATCTAGGTTGGAATGCCACGTAACTCAGAACTCTTGTTGTGATGTTGTGCATTCCAAGATCTAACATGGCATCACACCTAGTATGATGCAAAGCAATTTCCATTGTTGCTTCCATTTATTACCTTTGGTCATTTGGTTTCTCCTTTTGGCCTTTCTCAAGCATGTTTTCGATGTAAGGAGTTTCAAAGAGTGTTGTTTGCATGTACATGAAGACATGGTAGAACAATCAACAAATGTTTTAGTTCAACTTTCTTCCTCTGTGGCTTCCTCTATTTTCATGAAGATAACATACAAGTTGTTGCCATCAATATTGTTGAAGAGAATATATTTCATCTCTCATCATTGTTCTTCCATGATTCTTCTATTTACTCATTAGTGTGTGAAAGAGTGATCCCTTTGATGTTTTGGAAGAAGGATCAAATCTTGGAGATGTTACATTTTCTCTCCTTGGATCCATGCTTCTTATGTATTCCTATATGATTGCTAGCATCGATCTTCAGAGTTGCACAGAAGATGGAGGACACCTACATTCACTTGGATCCAAGCTCAACTATTGTGGTTCAAAGCTAAAGTTTCAAGTGTTTCTTCATGCATTGGATTTTTTCTCACCCTGGTTGGTTTGGTTTGGAAGTTCAAATGGATTCCATATTTTCTTGCTTCCATTTTTAAAAAATCAAGCACATGTTTTGGGAGCATGATCCACTTATTCCCAAGAAGAATATTCTTCCAGACATAGTCATTTAGTTTGGATTGTATAGAGTTTTTGGTTTCTCTTTCATGTCCATTTTTTAGGGATGATTTTCCCCAATGTGGTTTTTCCTCTTTCCTCAGTTCATATGGATTAATAATGTAAAGGGTGACCATAAGCCTTGTTGCTTAGGCCCTCAAAAACTTCTCAAAAAAAAATTGTATCAAGGGGGGGTGTTGGAACATATTTCCCATCAATACCTTGGTTAATAATCTTGCATAAGGTTACAAGTGTTTAGTGTAAGTTGTTCCATGTGAAAATGGTTCTAGTTCCTAGTCTAGTGTCTTGGGTCCTAGTTTCTCCACATTTGACCCACTTAGACTAGTGGTTATGCCATGCAATATTCTTTCTCCACTTACCCACTCTTTTCCTTGTTATAAGGAGTCAATGTGCACCTCTATGCTTCATTTATGGGGTATTTATTGCATTTCCTTGTTTTAAAGATACTAGATGTGCCTTCTTAAGGATTTGGTCAATTCGCTCATTAATGGTCCAAAACCAAGCCAATAAACCATTTCTAGCACCCTCATGATGATTCCTTTCACATTTGTTGACTAGCATAACCATTTCATGGTCCATATAGGTTCATTTCACCTCATTATGGACACTACTTGGAGTTATACTTGGCACAATGTCATATATTTGGGGAATTAGTCAAGATAAGCTAGCATTAATGTGACTTGCTCATATGGTTTGTTGGACCCATGGTATTTTGTATCCTATGGTATTTTCCCAAGGTATTGCAAGTAACAATGCCTATATATTGTAATTGTTTTTGGCTCAATAAACATAGTGGAAAAATTCCCACTGGAGTGATTTTCCTCTAGTGTTCTATCCAATATTTCTTCTTTATTCTTGCTATCTCTCTCTACAAATAATTCTAAGCGAGATTGTTTTTGCTATCTAGATTTAGGATGGAATTCCACATGACTCAGAACTTTTATTTTGATGTTGTCTATTCCAAAATCTTACATTCATCACAGTGAGAAAGATAGGGTCCCAATCTAACATTAATGTGAATGAGACATTTAGTTTGAATGTAAAATATGTATTTTAAGGGAACCTTTCCTAAAATCCTAGAAACCACACGACACCATCAATTACTTGAGGGAATATTCATAGAGCCCTTTTTTTCTTCTTAATAGTTTAGTTGTTGTTTATGACTTGTGTTGATGTTTGGGGCAACTGTAGGAAGACATCTTCCTAGACATAGCCATGGTTCTTGTTTTGATGGGTCATATTGTTTTGACCTATGGATGATGATTATGGTCCATTCACTGGTGTATGTGAGGCCCTACATGTATCCTTTATTGGTCATGGTGCTTGGATAAGTTGTAAAAGGATTGTATGCTTTCATATCTACTCCTTGGTTCTAGGAGACCTTGGTATAGTCCTTATTGATCATGGTAATTGATCAAGTGGTATAAGACTTTGGTTTCCCATCACATGCGTATTTGGATAGGGTATGGCATAATAGATTGGACTTGACTTGCTCATTTTTAGGTATTAGCTACCCCTATTGGAATGGTTAAGGCTACTCTAGTGTGGGTGCACATACTCTAGATCTCTTATCGCATGGATGGGTGTGCATGTGAAGCAAGCTCATGGAAATCCTTCTTAGGATATGAAGACTAGGGTTCCATATCATGTTACATACATTTAAGAATAAGTTGAGGGTATGTGAAAATAGATAGATAAATATAAATAATGTAAATAAGAGAAAATGAAGAGATAAAGAAATAAAATACCATGGTTTTATGAAACCATGGGAGAGCCAATAATAAAAATATGATATAATAATTGATTAATTAAGAATCTAAATAAAGAGTAAAAAGACGTTCCTTTTACATTTGAAAATACACTATGAAACCTATTTAATGGTCCATGTAGTGTATTGTATTCATAAGTTTTTATCAATCATTCATTTTTATTCAAAGTATAACATATGGTTGAATTTTTCAGTGTATAATTATTTTATGAAGAATCTGTTGCATAAAATTCATAAGGGAAATAATTATCAAATCTGAAAGTGGAAAAAACAACAATTGGTATGACTAATTATATTTTTTTAGTAAAAACTCCTTAATTAAATGTGCATTTTGCGATAAAAAAAAGTCTAAGGTAACTAGTAGGAAAACAAAAAAACCTCAAAATTTTAGGAGAATCTTCACAAAATATTGTTTTTAATTAAATTTTAAGGTGGTTTTTGAAAACCATCATGTCCATTTAAAAATAATTAAGCTAGATAAAGATTACATAATTTCCAAATCATTAATGTCACTATTTATCTCAAGAAGAAATGATGTTGTAACAATCCAAATAGGCATGAACATGTTGATGCGTTGTTACCTTGCAACTTCACTCAAACAATACAACATTAATGAACTCGGAAAATCTCAAAAAACAAATTCAACTAATTAATCTTTTACAATAAATACCCCATTAAGAAACATAAATAGTCAAGTGCTATGTTAACCAAATACTCTTAGAAAGTTCAACTCATTGATGCAAATAAATATTTAATACCAAGCAAAACCTATTGGAGTGTCCTTTCATCAACGAAGTCCTTGATACATTGGTAACTAAGAAATTATTTTCTTTCCTTGATTGGTATAACCAATATATCCTAAACGAAATTTCCATAGAGGATTAGGGCACACCAACCTTTAGATATCCATGGAAAACCTATGCTTATTAGGTATTTCCCTTTGGAATATGTAACTTCATTGCCTCTTTTTATCGAGTTATTTTAGTTATCTTCTTAGACTTTATTCATGAATATGTAGAGGTTTATATAGATGACTTTGTTGTGTATGGTAACACTTTTTAAGAAGTCATGCACAACCTTAAGAACGATATCACATAATGTCAAGCAATATGTCTATCTCTCAACCATGAGAATTACCACATGCTTTTGACATAATGAGTTGTACTTGTCTATCATATTTCCCCTAAAGATATTAAGGTAGACATGACCAAAATTGAGGCAATTTTGAATATTCCCATTCCTAAAAGTGAATTATTAAGGTAGCTTCTTAGGGCATGCTAGTTATTATGAATGTTTTATTGAAACTTTAATCATAAGATTGCATCCTCTTCATCCACATTTCTCTCTAAAGAAGCATGTTTTTATTGGACTAATTATTGCCAACATGGCAAAGAATCTCTTAAAAAAAATGTATCAACAACACCTATATGAAAGGGCCAAATTACTCCCTACCTTTCCACATTTCCACAGATTCCTTAGATACAACTATTGGATTGGTACTTGGATAGAAAGAAAAGAAATGAACTTATGCTATCTATTTTATTAATAACAATCTTGTTTTTATTAAACGAAATTATACGATAATGGAAAATAGTTTATGGCATTCACCATGCCATTACAAAATTCCATCATTATATAATTGGCTATGTTATCACTGTGCAAACTAAGCATTATGTTATTAAGTATTTAATGAACAAACCTAACAATGCTTGTAGAGTAGCTAGTTGGTTGCTATTACTATTGAAATTTGGCATTACTATGTTTGATAGGCTAAGTAGGAAAAATGTCATGCTTAAATTCCATCTAAGTCTACTAATGATGGAGATGTTGTTTCGATAAAATATATTTTTCCTAATAAATATTTATTTCAATTATCTATTAACACACATTTTATTGCAATTATCTATTAACACATTAATTTATATATATTGCTAATTATTTGGTTGCAAGTAAGCTGCCAAAGCATCCTTGACCAAAGTAGCAACCAGGAATTCTCAATCAAAGTGAAATGTATACATGGGTCATGACCATCTCTTTTGTAGAGGGCCATATCTCATTACCTAGCATTGTGTTAAAAAATATGGGACCTTTGACTTCCTAAATGCTTGTCATGAAAAAGAATGTTGTGGTGCGCACTTTGTTAACAAAAGGAATTCGAGTAAAGCTTTGCATCTAGGATACATTGGCCCAACGTTTTATGTAATGTCAATGAAATATGAAAATCGCAATTGGATAGCAAACGCACAATTTGCATGAAGAAATGTATAATATAGTTTATATTTTTATAAAGAGAAATCGATATGCTTAATTTACGATGAGAGACAACCATATATAAGCCCTTTGGTGCTAATCACGACTTTCACACTCTTGTTTATTTGTATAATGCTATTATTACAATATATATATATATATATATATAACTAATAATAATAAAAATTGTATAAGATTATATAATAACTATTATTTTATATATAGCATTTTTTTTTAATGTGTTTTGTCCTCAAAGCAAGGTAATGACGGGTGTTGTTGAACGAATTTATATATCTCCCACAATATGTCTTCTTCTGGAAAATTCTTCCATTTAATAATATATGCTTTAATTACTCAAGAGTGTAGTCTCCTTTTCTTGATGGTAATGATAGCCTCTAGTTCTAAAATGAGTTTTCTTTCTTTATCTAAGATAGGGAGTATTGTCTAGACAATCTGGTGATTTCACTTTTGTTTCTCTAACATTTTTTTTTCCTGGGAAAAAAAGCTTAATTTTCTTTCATCCACCGAGAACAAAATTACATTCTGTAGATACACATAGATGTGTATTTCAATTTAGCTAAGAGCTCATATGAGAAAGACTCTGAAGGTCTTCAAAAAAATACAAAAAGAAACATAGAAAGTATTGCTGCCCAGTTTCATCAAATATACATGATATTTTTCTTTTTAACCACCTGTTCATGTGTTGTTTTATGCACTTTTAAAAGAAACAGTCCTTTGTCCAAATAAAGTTTCTGAAATAAATAAATAGCATAACATAGAGTATATAGTAATTTCCAAAAAAGTATAGAATGCCATTCATTCTATAAAAGGCATGTGGTAGTATTCAAGAATATTTCCCTCTTTCTGTTCTTTTAACTTCCAAATCCCCAGGGCCATTTGCAGCCCCTCCTTCAAGGCTTTGTCCACTTTTTTGTTATTTTCCTTGTAGATATGTCTGCATGAAAAAGTGGCATAAGTGTTTAAAACCTCTTTAATGGAAGATAAAATGTTGGCAAGTCTTAAATTTCTGCAATTTTGTGTCCATTTTGTCCAATTGATAACATTCATCGAATCTCCATAAACAGTAAGATTTTTGCACCCTTTCTCTGCTGCAAAAATGAGGAGGGTTTTAAGGCTCAAGAGTTTAGCATAGTTATTGATGCCTTCCCCTAAACCCACTATCAATTCAAAGAAGTGGATCTCTGAGAGGAAAAGTAGTGCTCCTCCCCCACAAGAATTATTTCGTGTTGCCCCATCAAAGAATCCCCAAGGAACCATCTTATCAATTTCCACTTCCAACGCCTCCCTTTTTCTTGCAACTTGGATATGTTGTGGAAAAGAAGTGAGAATTCCACAAGAAAGACATGCTGTAATTTTAGGAGTGCATGCTTTATCAAAAAAAAAAAAAATTCTAGCAAGCCATACTCCCCAAATTACTAACAGAGGTAGGGCTCTCACATAATCTTGAGAGTCCTCTATCCTCCAATTCTGCCAAGCTTGGAGGACTAAGTTTCCCACCCATATACAAGACAAACCGAGATCCTTCGAACATTCTCTCCAGACTTCATTGATAAAAGAACAATGTAGAAAAACATGGGAGACAGACTCATCATCCGAATTACAAAGAGTACACCAGCCTGGTCCCTGAAAAATCCTTTTCTACAAATTTTCCCAAGTTGGTGCCTTATTCTCCAGAAAACACTACATAAAGATCTTGGTTTTTGGTGGACTTTTGATTTTCCATAGTTTTTTCCACCAACAAACCGGTTCCTTTTGTATACCATTAGCACTAAGTTTAAAATAACCCACCTTGGGGGTGTATATGCCTCTTGGATCAACATCCCAAATAATTTCATCCTCCTTGTCCCTAAGTTGAATTTGTGCTCTATTCAGAAATCCAAGAAGACGTTCCAAATCCCTTTCATCAGGTTATGATAACCCAAAATCAGATGTCAGTCTCTAGGACTAGGACCAAGTATTCTCCTGAACAAGAGAATCAAATTGAGAAAGATAAACAAGGCCTCTCTTCCTCAGGGCCTCCATAGTGTGTCCCCGGAGCCTATTTTGCTGAGAGAAAGTGACCCGCCGGTCCTCACCTACCCTAAGTTTCCTTCTATTTCCTACTTGCCCCCCAGATTAGATTCAATCACTCCAAAGGACAGCCCCAATACCTTCCATATCACCGAGCCACTGTATGAGTTTTCTTGGGGCTCCCAATCTAGTCTTCAATAGAATCATGGGCTATGTATTTTTAGATGATCACTTTAGTCCACAAGCTTACAGCCTTTAGTAGTCTCCAACCCCCATTGGCTGCAAGATATTTTGCAAACAAAAAAATATTTTTGAGGCCCCAGCCTCCTAGTCCTTTAGGAATAACAATCTTCTCCCAATGAACCCAAGGGGTCACTTGTGCTTCCTGCTTACCACTCCACAAAAACCTAAAGCAGGTTCATCTTGCTTCTTCCAGCATGCCTTTTGGGATCCAAGCAAGGGACATCTAGTAAATTGGGATTGCTTCTAGCACTGCTTTTACAAGCACCAATATCCCTGCTCTAGAAAGCCATTTACGAGTCCAAACATTCAGGTGCTTTTCTAGCTTGTCCAGGAGCCACTTCCACTTTTGCTTTTGATAGTCATTGGGATTTAATAAAAAACCCTGGGTATTTCATTCCCTCATCTAAACCTTCCAGATCAAAAGGAAAAATCCTTCTGAATACATGTTCCTCTTCATCCCTTAGAAGGTGCAAGGTTAAAGTTGATTTCCTCAAATTTATCTCCATCCGTGTGGATTTGGAAGAAATGAGGACATCATCAACAAATAAGAGGTGGGTTATCAATAGAAAATGAGGACATCATTGACAAACAAGAGGTGGGTTATTTGAAGATATTAAGAGATTTGAATACCCTTCAAAGTTCCATGGCTCTTTGCATCCCTTATCATCCTACTCAGACATTCGACAGCCAGTAGGAAGAGTAGAGGGGATAGTGGGAAGCCTCGTCAAAGCCCTCTCTCAGCATGGAAAAAAGGAGAGGAGACCCCATTAATCAGGACTTAAAAAGAGACTGTAGTAATACAAATCATGATCCATCTGATAAAAGTGATTCCAAAGCCAAGATGAGTCAGAAGAAAACGAATATATAGCCAACTAAATTTGTCAAAGGATTTGGACAAATAAATTTTAAGTATTTCTCCTCTAATATTTTTTTTTTTAAAACTGTGAAGCCCTTCCTAAGCAACCCCTATGGCTTCATGGATCTATCTCCCCTCCAGGAAACCAAATTGATCTTCTATGATGTGGTTTGATAAGATTTCCTTAAATCTTTTTGCAATCACCTTAGAGACCACCTTGTAGATACAGTTACAAAGTGAGATGGGTCTAAAATCATCCAAAGAAAGAAGATTGACAACTTTTGGAATTAAAGTGATAAATGTTGAATTGAAACTAGCCATGATCCTTTCGAAGAGTCTAGTATCCTCCACAACTTTCAGTAAATATCCTCCCAGGAGATCATACAGTTCCAAAAAGAATTCAATTTCCCAACCATCAAGTCCTCGGCTTTTATCCTTCTGAAAACTATGTATAAATTCCTTTAGTTCTTCTTCTGAGACTTCCTCCATCAAATTCCTATTGTCTTCTTCCTAAATGAACCTTGGAAAGAGTTGAGCAATTCTGATGACTTCTGCAATAATTTTTTGGGATGGTGCTTTAAATAGGTTCTTGAAATGTTCCACCCCAGTCTTGGCCATTCCTTCAAAAGTGGTGTGAGTATTACCATGTTCATCCAGTAAAATCTAGATTGTATTTTGAGCTTTCCTTCCTCTTGCAAAATCATGAAAGAACTTGGTATTTTCATCCCCACATTCTAGCTAGGTGGCCATGCTCTTCAATCTCCAAGTCTCCTCCTTATCTAACAACAGGGTGTTCCTTCTGCCTTCCATCTTGATTAGAGTATCTTTATCCACTTGAGTCAACATATCCCCCCATCCTTCTCAAGTAATTCAAAAAGGTCCTTTTCAACTTGTTTCAGTTACCTGTCCTCCCGACACCTCTTATCCACAGACCAATCTTTGATAGCTTCCTTTAACTTTTTTATGTTTGCACCAAACTGGAAGGCCATAGATCTCTCAAGGATTGTATCATAAGGGAGCCAATTGGAAGAGATTAATAATTTAAAAGAATCATCTTTTAACCAGGTCTTATTCCACTTTAATGGACTTGGGGGTTTCGATGGTCCATTTTTTAGTTCCAGAAAGATAGGTATATGGGATGAATTCGCACCACACCCCACCCATTTCCTGATCTGATGATGCCCATTCACCACCTGTTCAGCCACCAGGAAACGATCCATCCTCTTCGCCACTCTCCCTTCTCCACATCTATTATCTTTCCAAGTCGGCTTAAGTTTGTTAGGTTCAATGTCTAGCCAGTTCCTTTCTACCAGCTTCTATGTGAAAAAATCCATCAATAAATCAACACGAGCATGAGGTCCCCAAACCTCAAACTGCCCCAAGGAGAAGTTAAAATATCCCCCTAAAATCACCATATCTCCTCCTAGAAGAGAGTTTTTAAAAAGGGAGTCCCAGAATGGGATCTTGTTTAAATACAGACCATAGATATTAAAAATAGTGAAAGAGACCTCTAGATCCAAAGCCTTGAATTCCAAACCAAGGACCGACTCCAACCTCCATAGGTTCAAAACCTTAACATATCTTTCATTCCAACCGATAGCCAGCCCTCTAGAACGACCTCTAGCATTCATAGTCTCAAAATTCCATCCTGGGAACCAACTTCACAGCCTATATTTAACCACTTCTCCTACTCCTAAAGTTTCTTGTAGCAACAAAATATCAGGGTGTTCTAGGCCTACCACCCTCTTTAGTGTTGATATTTTATGGGGAATAGCCAAAACCCACCAGTTAAAAGACATCATATTCATTTACGAACCTTCTTATGGGAACACACTGCTCTAAGCACCCTCTCAATGGACTGTTGTTTCCCTTCTAGGAGATACATTCTTTCTTTGGATTGTGCCTTAGTAATGAAAGATTTCCTTCCTCTCCCCTTAGGGGTCAAGTTTGAATTTTTTCCCAAACCCCCGGTAGCCAACTTGGAGCATTATCTTAGGAAGTATCCAGAAGCCAACTTTGAGCATGATCTTAGCAACTCTGCTAGATTATTTTGAATTTCTTTATACATTACTTTCCAAAACAATGATTGTCTGACATTGTAGTAAATTTTGAAAAAAGCTAGATGTCATGCAGTTGGTGAGTCATGGGAATCCTTAAGAAAATTAGTTTTAAAATTTGATGTTGAGCTTAAGTAAATCATTCCCTTGTACCAAAGGATGTCATTCCTCCATTTGAATTTTGGATTTCATTCCGACTAATCAATCAAGGTACATGTGTCTCGGTCCTTGGCATAATTCACCTCTGATTTCATCCATCCATTATGTAACTACAAAATAAATTGCACAGGACCTGACTTCTTCATCTTTCTGAGATAGGGAATCAACAACTACATTTCCTTTTACCTTTTTATTGTGTAATATCTACGTGTCAAAAGTGGTACTTCTTTCTATCCATTTCCATTGTTTGGCTAACAATATATTTTGTTGTAAAAGATATTGAATACTATTGTGATATGTTTGTATCAAAAATTTTCTCCCTAGAGGGTATTGTCACCATTTTTCTAAGGCATGTATAATAAAAACCATTTACTTATCAGAAGTGGACTTCAAACTTTGTCTCTTCTTGAGATTTTAGCTTTAAAATGCTATGGGATAACCCTCTGACATCAATATGGATCTTATCCCAAATCCAAAAGCATCACATTGAATCATAAAGGTTTTTGAAAAATTTGGAGTTGATAATACTAGAGTTGAAAACATAATTTCCTTTAATGCTTCAAAACAATTTTCAGCTTCCTGATCACTCCATTGAAACAAGTTTTTCTTCAGGAGATTTGCTAGGGGAGCAGTCTTATGAGAAAAAAAATTTCACAAATAATCAGTAGTATCCTATTAGGCCTAGAAATACTCTTAGCTTAGATATGTTATTTGGTTTGGGCCACTTAATTATTACTATGGTATTATTTGGATCTAATTTGAATCCTTTGTTTTATATTATATGCCCAATGTAATCCACTTCTTCTTTACTAAATGTCATTTTGAAATTTTTGCATAGAATTGATGCTCTTCCAAAATGGTGAGTACTTGATCCATGTGTTATAGGTTCTCCTTCCAAGTTTTACTATATATGATGATATCATCAAAAAATACTAACACAAAATTCCTCAGGTACGACTAGATTAATTCATTCATTTTTGCTTGAAAGGCAGCTGGAGCATTCGTTAATCTAAACGGAATTACTTCGAACTCATAATGTCCCTCAGGTGTTTAGGAGGATGTTTTTGCTATGTTGGAACATATTTCCCATACAGACCTTTGTTAATAATATTTACATAAGGTTCACAAGTGTTTTTTGTAATTTGTTCCATGTGAAAATGGTTCTAGTTCCTAGTCAAGTGTCATGGATCCTACTTTTTCCACATATCACCCACTTAGACTAGTGGTTATGCCATAAAATATTGTTTGTACACTTACTCACTCTTTTCCTTGTTCTATGGAGTCAATGTGCCCCTCTATGCTACATTTATGGGGTAGTTACTGCATTTCCATGTTTTAAGGAGACTAGGTGCGCCCTCTTGAGGATTTGGTCAATTTGTTCATCAATGGTCCAAGACCAATACACTAAGCCACTTCTAGTGCCCTCTTGATGGTTCCTTTCATGCTTTTTGACTATCCTAACCACTTCATGGTGCATCTAACTTCATTTCACCTAATTGTGGCCACTACTTGGAGTTACACTTGCCACAATGTCATAAATTGATGGAGGTAGTCAAGATAAGACAACATTCATGTGACCTACTCATATGGCTTATTGGACCCATGGTATTTTGAATCCCATGGTATTTACCCAAGTTATTTCATGTAATAATGCCTATATATTATACTTGATTTTTACTCAATAAGCAAAGTGGAAAACTTCTGAATGGAGTGATTTTCTTCTAGTGTACTATCAAATATTTCTTCTCTATTTTTGCTATTTCTTTGTGAAAATAATTCTAAGTGAGTTTTTTTTCTATCTAGATCTAGAATGGAATGTCACATGACTCAAAAATTTTGTTGTGATGTTGTGCATTCCAAAATCTCACATGGTATCGCATCTAGTCTCATGCAAAACAATTTCCATTGTTGCTTTTAGTTATTACCTTTGGTCATTTGGTTTCTCCTTTTGTCCTTTCTCAAGCATGTTGTCGAAGTAAGGAATTTCAAAGAGTGTTGTTTGTAGGTACCTAAAGAAATGGTAGAAGATTCAACAAACTATCTAGTTCAAACTTCTTCCTATGTGGCTTCCTCTGTTTTTCATGAAGATAACATATGAGTTGTTGCCATCAATACTGTTGAAGAGAATATATTCCATCTCTCATCATTGTTCTTCCATGATTCTTCTATATTTAAATCTTCTAGTGTAAGAAAGGGTGATCCCTTGGATGTTTTAGAATAAGGACCAAATATTGGAGTTGTAGCATTCACTCTCCTTGGATCCATGCTTCTTATATATTCCTATATGACTACTAGCACCTATTTTCCAGAGCTGCATAGAAGATGGAGGACACCTACATTCAATTGCAGTTGATATCACCTATTCTGGTTCGAAGCTATAGTTTCAAGTGTTTATTCATGCATTTGTATTTTTTCTCGCCCTGGTTGATTCGGTATGCAAGTTCAAATGGATTTTAGATTTGCTTGCTTCCATTCTTGAAGAAATCAAGCATATGTTTTGGGAGCATGATCCACTTCTTCCCAAGAATATGATTCCTCCAAACATACTCATTTAGTTTGGAGTGTATATATATTTTGGTTTCTCTTTCATGTCCATTTTTTAGGGAGGATTTTCCCCATGTGGTTTTTCCTCTTTCCTTAGTTCATATGGGTCAATAATGTAAAGGGTGACCATAAGGCTTGTTTCTTGGTCCCTCAATAATTGCTCACAACCATTTTGGATTAAGGAGGGGGGAGGGGGGTGTTGGAACATATTTCCCATCTAGACCTTGGTTAATAACCTTTGCATAAGGTTCGAAGTGTTTTGTGTAAGTTGTTCCATGTGAAAATGGTTCTAGTTCCTATCTTAGTGTCTTGGATCCTAATTTGTCCACATTTGACCCACTTAGAATAGTGGCTATGCCATAAATTATTGCTTCTCCATTTACCCACTCTTTTCCTTGTTCTATAGAGTCATTGCACCCCTCTATGCTACATTTATGGGGTAATTATTGCATTTCCCTGTTTTAAGGAGATTGAGTGTGCCCTCTTGAGGATTTGGTCAATTTGCTCATTAATGGTCCAAAACCAAGACACTAAACCACCTCTAGCACCCTCATGATGGTTCCTTTCACACTTGTTGACTAGCCTAACCACTTCATGGTCCATCTAAGTTCATTTCACCGCATTATGGCCACTACTTGGAGTTATGCTTGGGAATTAGTTAAGATAATCCAACTTTATTGTGAGCTACATATATGGTTTGTTGGAACCATAGTTTTTGGTATCCCATTGTATATACACAAGGTATTTCATGTAATAATTCCTATATATTGTACTTGGGTTTTTCTCAATAAGCAGAGTGGAAAACTTCCCACGGGAGTGATTTTCCTCTAGTGTTTTATCAAATATTTCTTCTCTATTCTTTCTATCTCTTTGTGCTTATAGTTCTAAGTGATATGTCCTTTTCTATCTAGATCTAGGTTGGAATGTCACAAGACTCAGAACTTTTGTTGTGATGTTGTGCATTCCAAAATATCACATGCTACATCCTATGATTTAACCCTGATTTAATAATACCTCGATCTCAAATCTATTTTTTAGAAATACTTATCTCCATGAAGTTCATCCAACTTCTCATCTATTAATGGGTTAGGGAATTTGTTCTTAATTGTTATCTTGTTTATCCTTATGAAAGCTATGCATAACTTGAAAAATACATTTGTCTTTTGAACTAACACTACCAAAGTTGCATAAGGACTTCTACTTTTTGTGATGACACCACATCTTAATAGATTTTGGGTTAATCTCTTGATATTAGTTTTTTGATGATGTGGATATGTGTAAGGTTTTATATTGACATGTTTAGCCCCTAGTTCCACCTCAATTATGTTCTCAAACTTTCTATTTGGTGGTAACTTCATCTTTAGATCTCGAAAAACTTATTGTGTTTATGAATTATTTATTGCATTTCTAGTGGTTTTGAGTCATATATTTCACATGTAGACAACCCCATCTCCTGACATCGTATTACATAAGAGGGTGATCCTTTTCTAATTAGCCTTTCCATTTGATGTGATGAAATCATTTTCATTTGAGATAGTTGGAAGCCATATAATTTGTACTTTTTCCCTAGCCACTTGAATTTAATAAAGTGTTTTTGATGGTTAGCGGAGTGATTCCCTAATGTTTGTAACAATTGAATTCCCAAAACCACATCTATTCCTCCAAGAGGAACTACAAATAATTTAGATTATAGGTTCTACTCTTGCATTTGTAGTATAACATTATGGAAAATTCCCACATTTTTAATCATTTTTCCATTTTCCACCATTACCTTCATGTTAGGCATTAGGTATATGAACAAGTTCAACCTCTTTTCAAAATTAACGCTACTGAAGTTATGGGTACTTCCTGTATCTATAGAAATAATGGAATTGTTACTTTTTATATGTCCCTTGATTTTTAATGTTTTAGGTTGAGATATCCCTGTAATGGAAGCCAGGGATATTCTTGGTACATCATCATATACCTTTGGGGGTTCATTGTGAAGATCCTCTACATTGTCCTCACTCGATTCTTTGTTGTCGGAGGCACTTTCTTCTTCTGCTTCAAAAGTATATAACTTTTGGGATTTTCTCTTTTGAGAGAATTTATGCTTTGCTTACCATTTTTCTCCACAATATTTAAATTATCCTTCATTCTTTGGACCTCTAGGCTAAGTTTCCCTTATTCCCTTAGATGTCGCGATGTATATTTTGACCTTCCTTTTTTGATGTTTGGGGTGGTTTTCTTCTGGAGTATTCTTTATCAAATCTCATCTAGGAAGAGTGTTTAAACTTGTTCTCAACTATCTTTGATTTTCATTATGCCTTCTCCATAGTCATAATCTTATGCATTTAAAATTCCTCACTTATCTAGATTGTTTTAATCCAAGCACATAACTTTGAAGACGTTGCTCGTCTAGTAAACCTAGAACTTGAGTTGCTAATGCCTCCCATTCATTTGTGTACTCATCTACATTACCCTTTTGTTGTATTATGGTTAATATTTGCAAAACATTTCTTCTCATTTACACCTTGGAACCTTTTAAATAAATCATTCTTGAAGTTGTGCCAACTAAAAGAACATACCTTCATTATAGCCTTCGACCACATGTATTGGTTATAAGAATAACCATCTAACTGCATGGAAGCATACTACATAAGTTCAGTATTTGGTGTTGGTCAATGGAGTGCCCTCTGAAACCTTTAAGGGTTATAGAGGTTTAAGGCAAGGTTGTCCACTTTCACCTTACCTATTCATTTTAGTGATTGAAGGACTTAGTATCCTTATTAGTCAGGCAAGATCTCAAAAGTTTTTCTCGAGATTTAATGTGGCCAAAGGGTTGTGTGTCACCCAGATTTGTTTTGTTGGCGATGTGCTCATTATTGGTGGTGGCACATTGAAAGAATGGAAATTTATACAGTCTATATTATTATGCTTATGTAAATCTTCTGGTCTAAAGGTAAGTCCAAAAATATATTTCTCCTATACTCTTGTTTGGATGCGACACTAAAAGACTCGATGTTAAATTTATTCCCCTTTAATCCTAGTTCTATTGTGGAAGAATTTAAATATTTGGGTTTTGTCATTAAGCCAAATGGTTATGGATCAAAGGATTGGGAATGGTTTTTGAAGTGTGTTTCCAGGAAGATTAATAGTTGGGCCTATCACTACTTATCAATGGGAGGCAGAATGGTTTTGATTGAGTCGGTTTTACAAGGGATCCTTGTGTACTTGATGATGTTATTCTCTATTCCAGCCTTGATCTTGTCAAGAATGAGAGAATTTTTTTTCCATTTTCTATGATTAGGCTCTTTGGAGACTGGGAAATTTCACCTGGTCGCTTGGGATAAATTATTTATCCCTCACGATATGGGTGGCTGGGGATTTAAACACCTAAGCCATTTCAATGCTTCCCTCTGCGCCAAATCGTTGTGGAGATGTATGTTTGGAAAATGTTTGTGGAAAAATTTGATAAAGGGAAAATATTTCAGAGGGTTGGATACTATTTTGGATCAGAGATGGATCTAGTGCAAAATGAGGTGTTTCAACCATTTGGAAAAGTATGGTAAGAAGTCTTCCTTTTATATCAAACACTTTGAACTGGCAGGTAGGTCGAGGTATCCAAATTCAGCTGGGTATTGATTTAATATGCGGGATGGGGGATAATTACTTTATTTCTCATGATTTGGTATCGGAGCTGCACCATAATAATTTTTATGTGTTGAAGGACATTCATAGAGTGTTTGGTTTAAAGTATTGGGCCGACTCTTCGGAGTTGGGTCTGTCTGGTAGTCTTGCCGAAGAATGGGAGTTTTTTATGTGGCTATTTCTAAACTATAAAATCCTGACTTTGATGATTGTGCATATTTTAGTGATCTGTGGTTATTGATTATGAACCATCTGAAAATTGTTCATAGTTGGAAGAGGGCTCCATTGGTGGATAATTTATAGGCCTGGCATATGAAGAGAATTGGTTATGATTATCTTCCTTTTTTGTATTATGGGAGGTCTGGAAGGCTAGGAACGCTTCCCTATTTTCAAATACATTTCAAAGAATCGAGGTCACCTATGCCAAAATTCTTTCCTCAGTTTTTGATTGGCATAGAGAGAAATTTGCAAAAAGGAAAATATATTAGTCTTTCCTTTCCTTTGTTCAGTATCATCCTTTTCTTTATTTCAATGGCGTTGCAACAAATGGAGTCTATGGAGCAGGTTTTGTAATAAAATTGGATGATGGTAAGGAGATAAAAGGATGGTTAAAAGCAGGAAGGGGCACTAACACTCGTGCACAAATAATTGGCCTCTGGAGTAGACTCTTTGTTGTAAAATAGTGGGGTTTGAAAAAAGCTCATGTATTGTCCCTGAAATTATTCCACTAGTTGAAGACTCCAAAACATTGATGAACGAATTCAATAGCTTGTCTTTCAACCATATTTACAGTGAGCTGAATTCTGAAGCTAATGCTCTTTCTAAAACCTCTCTAAATGCATGTCTTTCAACCATATTTATAGTGAGCTGAATTCTGAAGTTAATGCTCTTTCTAAAACCTCTCTGAATGATATATAGATGGCATAATCTACCTTTCTATTTGCTAGGCTGGTATTTGTGAGCACACAGATACTATGATGCAAATTTAAGTTTTACTTAAATGTTGTTGTTTCATTCATGGAAAAAAAAAGACGTGTTATTCTAGTTTGACCATAGATATAGCTCATGCCTTATTCCAAAAGACAAGTTTGACCATAAAAATCCTTAATGAATCTTTATTGCGATATTCTTCCAACAAATAAAAGAGACAAAAGTCTTCCTATTAGCCACCTGTGCCCACCAAGACTTTTAATTATAATTAAGTAAAGAAGTAAACCAGTACATAACATAGGATGCTGATTTGTGTGTCATTTGAAATATATATTTTCAAATACCATGCGGTCGTCATTGCTTGCGTAGGATAAACAACAATCCAAATTGGCCAAAACTAATCAGCTAGTTGCATAATGTTGTCGCATGTTTATTGCTGGCAATAGTGACCAAACAAATGACCCTTTCTTTATGATTTTTTATTCCCAAAGTTGTTTTTAAAAATTGGTAAGATACAATTTCAACATCACAATCTTTTTAGATAAGATACAATTTTTTTCAACAATATCTTTTTTGGTAAGATACAAATTCAACCATCACAATCTTTTTAGATTAAATGAAATTACACTTTCAGCAATTTTAACAATTCTTCCTCAGCCGAATTCTGGCTGATATAGTTGTCGGTATAATTCTCTTCGCCATTCTAAAGGATCGGTTCGGTTTTCTTTGTGATTTGCCGATCAGTCCATTGTGACAGGTGATTGATTCAGATTATTAATGGCGATGATAAAGGTACATGGACATCCCTTCTCCACAGCTACTGCTCTGGTGCTCTGCTGTTTAAATGAGAAGCAACTTCAATACGAGCTCGTTCTCGTCGAGCTCTCTGCTGGTGCTCAGAAGAAACCCCAATATCTGGCTCTCAATGTAAGCTGACCTTACAAATCTATTCATTTTCATGTATTCTTTCTGATTTTTAAGCAACATATCAAGAACTATGTAGATAATTAACTGTTTCTTTCTGCCGTTTCATTGTTCGACTGAAGCCATTTGGAGTCGTACCCACCATTCAAGACGGGGATCTCACTTTATTCGGTAATTGTTTACTCACCCACATCATCTCAGTTTCTTTAATTGTTTACTCACCCACATCATCTCAGTTTCTTTAATTTAAACCCTAATTACTATGTGTGTTTTTTTCTGGGCCATGAGTTAACAGAGTCGAGAGCAATCATAAAGTACCTGGCAAAAAAGTACCAGGCTGAGGGCACAGATCTGCTGGGAAAGACGGTGTCGGAACAAGCCCTGGTTGATCAGTGGTGTGAGGTGGAAGCACAGTCATTCTTTCCTCCTGCTTGGAGCATATTGGTTCAAACGGCTAAAGTCCCAATGCAGGGAGGCATCACAGACGAAGCAATAGTGAAGAGAGATATGGAGAAGTTGGAGAAATTGCTGGATATTTACGAGGAGAGTCTGTCAACGAGTAAGTACTTGGCGGGTGATTTCTTGAGCCTGGCCGACCTGCAACATCTGCCGTGTGCAGAATACCTTGTCAACTCTGGCGGGAAGGGTGATCTGTTTTTGTCGAGAAAACATGTGAATGCATGGTGGGAAGACATTTCCTCTCGCCCTTCCTGGAGGAAAGCTGCAGAAAAGCTACCATGAGGAAAGTCTACGGTACAATACAGTCTAGGACCTTAAACCATCCTCATTTTGATTTATTGTTATGTTAACATATTAACAATGATTTAAATCTTATTTTTATATATCTATATTTTTATATTATGTCAGCTTTATTGAGTTAAAATGTAAAAGCTTTATTGAGTTAAAATGTAAAATTTATTTTAAAGGGTAAAAAAATTAGACCTTCAGATATTTGATCTCTGATCTATTTACAAAATTGATAAAAAATTTATTAAGATTCATCTACCTCGTCTACCTTATATATATTTTATCATTTTTTTTTTAATTTAAAAGCCATTTTATTGAAGTAATATAATGTTACAAATAATAATACAAAACTGTGAATTTATCCTGCAGATAGAAAGAGACAAAAATAAAGACTAGTTTGTTTAAATGGGGAAAACAGTCCATAACAGGAAGAGATAAAAAGAAAAGGGAAAACAGTCCATAACAGGAAGAGATAAAAAGAAAAGATTAGTCTGTCCAAATAAAGAAAACAGTCCATAACAAAAAAAAAGATCCTCTGAGAGAGAAAACAAATGCTAACCAGTTACAGTTTAAAATATTTAAAAAAACCTTCAAACTAAACATAATCATAAACTTGATAACCAAATTCCCAAAAGGGAAATTCCTGAAACATATAAATATAATAATTCATAAGATTTAACAAAAAAAAAACAAATGTGTTGGTAAAAGTGTTACAACCACTGTTTTTTAACTCTCATTGGAAATGAATGTCCACTGTTTTTTAACTCTCACTGGAAACGAATGTCTGATTTTAGACTTGATAACATTGTCCAATCTTATAATTGTCTATAGTTTTACACTTGACAACACTGTGAAATCTCTTCACTGGTCTAGATGGAATGATATTATAAAAGCAAATTTTAATATAATAATTCATAGATTTAACACAAAATAAAAATGCTATTGTTACAACAACTGTTTTAAAGTTATTTCTTTGAATTTTTTCCATAGCTTTGTAATATTTTTAAAGTTATTTTTTTTAACTTTATTCATGCTGTATAAAAAAACAATTTAAAATTTTTTTTTTAAATAATATTATATTTTAATAATTATTTTTAAAATAATTTTAATATTAATGTAGTAGTTAGATATTTCTTTTTTATTTATTTAATGATTCAAGTATCATTATTATATTTATATATATATAACATAGGAATAATCACTTACATATATTTTAATTTCCTTAATTTTATAAAAATTATTTGAAAAATAATTGAACGTGATTAAATTAGAGAAGTTTCATAAAAAGAAGTTTTGTTTTTAGAACTATGAATATACTTGTATTAATTTATTAAAATTTGACAAAAGTTTAATGAAATTCTACTTTTGTACTTTTACCTATTTTAATCTAAAATTTGCCAAATATCTCCAAATCTCATGAAAATTATTATATGGAAAGAAGCATCACATGCCCAAAGCCACGAGAAATTTACAACATCACCCATCTCCCTCCATGTGCAAAATTTATAAAAATGGGAATAAATTTTGTCATAATTTGGCCATGGAATTTTTCTCTTTATATGATTTAAAGCATGGAGTAGGAGGGACTATGTTCATCATCATACCCCTTTACCATTCATATTTTAAATTTGAAAAGAAACAACAAAATTTTCTAAAATTATTTGAATAAAAGGAAGGTGGTGATCACCATGCCCCTCTCCCTCCTTCCACAAAGTTTTTCACAATTTAGCATACTCTTGTGAAACTTGGAAAATTTTCCATAATTTTGCCCAATTTTCATCAAATTTATTGAAATTTCAAGCATGAATGGAGCCAAACTCTTCCCTCCTTTCATTCTTTCAATTTAAATAAATTTACTTATGTTTACCTAAATAGCTCCCTCCTACCTTAAAATTTGTTGTCCTTAAAGCAATGGTAAAGAAGGATGCTATTGTACTCGAAAATGTTCCAACTCCCAAGTTGCATCTTCTTTGAGAAGTTTCTTCCATTTAATAAGATACTCCTTGATTACTCCATAACACAATCTCTTTTCCCTAGTATTAATAATAGCTTATGGCTCCAAGATAATTAGTCCTTCGTCATTTGACATAGGAATACTTGTTTACACATTCTAGTGTTATTATAACACCTTTTTAAGACATGATACGTGAAAAACATTATGGATACGACTCTTGTCGGATAAATCCCATCCATATGCTACATGGATTATCTTCTAACTGATCTAATATGGTCCATAAAACCTTAGAGCTAATTCATTCTTTGCTCATTGTTTAAGTGATAATTGTTTATAGGTTGGAGTCTCAAAAATACCCAATCTACAATTTCAAACTCTCTTTATGTTTGGTGTTGGACGACTTGTTATTTCATTTGATTCTTCGCATTGGGTATATTTTGATTGAGTAATTGAACAACTTTTTTATTCTCTTCTAATGATCCTTTACTAATGCAACTTTTGCTTGATTTGTGGCTAACTCCTTCCATTTTAGGGGTTCATATTCGTAGAGAGATTGGAATGATGTCGTTTTGGTTGTTGTATGATATGTGGAATTATACCACCATTCAACAATATGCAACCATTGGAACAATTTATGTTGTTTGTCGGTTACAAAACAACGAATGTAGGTTTCCAAGCATTTATTAACCACTTCTATTTGACCATTTGTTTGGGGGTGGTAAGATGAGCTTATATTAAGTGACATCCAAATTTGTTTGCAAAATTCTCTCCAAAAATTTCCTTTAAACTTGGAACCTCAGTTATTGATGACAATCTTCAAAAACTTGTGTAATTTGTAGGCATTTTTATAAAAAACTTTGGGTTTTTTTCTTTTGTAAAATCAAGTTTTCTTACCCCATAAACAGTACATACTTGGTTAGTCTTTCTACTACCACTAGTATTTTGTCCTTCCCTTCCAACATGGGTAGCCCTTCAATGAAGTCCATTGAGATTTATTTTGATTTTTTTATTAGGGTTGTTGAGTGGATGGAGTATCCCAGGGGCTTATGAAACTTTTTATTTTGTTTCTTTGGAAAACGTCTATTCTACATATTTTTGAATGTTTGCATCCATTTCTTTCCAAAAAATGATTGTCTTGTGTTATAACAGGTTTCGAAAAATCCTATGTATCTTGCAGTTGGGTAGTCATGGGATTCTTTAAGCACCTTGGATTTTAAAATTGAGTTGGGACTGAAATAAATTATTCCCTTATACCACAAGAGGTCATTCTTCCACTCAAATTTGGGATACTTATTTACATCGTTGATTATGGAGTAAATATTTGGGTTTTTGGCATACTCAGTTCAAATTTCATCTCACCATTCGGGGATCACTATCGACACTACAAAAACTTGCACTTATTCGTCTTTTTAGGAAAGAGAATCAACTATTATATTGTTTTCCTTTCCCTTTTTATGTAGGATTTCCATATCAAATGTAACATTTTTCTCTATTCATTTTTGTTGTTTGCCTGTTAATGTCTCTTGTTGTAACAAGTATTGAAGAATGTTATGATTTGTATAGATCATAAAATTTCTTTGGAAAAAGGTATTGTCATCATTTTGTTAATGCATGCATGATGGACATAATCTCTTTGTTGTATGTAGACTTTAAGCATTCCATTTTGTTTACTTTCATTCTTTCAAAAGCTATTGGGTGGTCCTTGCATCAAAATCAATCCTATTGAAAAATATGAGGCATCACATTCAATTACAAATATTTTTAAGAAGTCTAGAGTTACCAATATAGGAGTTGTAGACATTATTTTTTTCAATGCCTAAAATCACCTTTATTCTTTATCATTCCAATGAAAGGAATTATTTTTTAAAATTTTGGTTAGCGGAGATGTTAAATGAGCATAGTTCTTGATGAATCTTCGATAGTAACACGCCAACCTTAAAAATCATCTTAACATAGAGATAATTAATTTAAAATAATTACATACTTGGTGAGGCACATGCACCAATGTTAAATTGCACTAATCAATTTAATAAAATAATATTCGTTTGCACTAATTAATAATAAAATAATAATGGTTTAAAATTATTACATACTTGCTTACAATTAACATACACACTAATGCTAAGTTAGACTATTTTGTATTAAGATACTACTTTAAAAACATTTTTAGCTATTAATGGTTTGCTCATTACATGTACAAGAATGTATACTAATGTTTGGTGCATCGAAATACTGAAATAGATTTAAATATTTTGCGATAAAATATTGATTTGAAAAATAAAATAAAATAAATTATTATTGGTATACCCGGATATTTATAATAGTATCATCACAATGTGCGAACTTGATAATGATAGTACTATCATTCTTAATGTGCTAACTTGATAATAACATTATTTTTTTAGCATGTAAAAACATTATCACTTGATATTCATTAAGTTATGAATAAAAGTGAACTTTATATTAGTCTTAATATCTAAACCAAAATTGGCATACCAAAAAACTCAATAACTTGCAATATATTCACTATTGTATATAATAGTCATTCTTTAATAATAAATGTGATTTTTGACAATTACTACCATTATGGTTACATCACAAAATGTTTTAACATCTTTTTAAACCCAAAATTTGACTAATATTCCATGTCTAGTAATGTCTCAAAGCTCCATATGTGCTTCTCCTCTTGTAGACTGATGAGAAAGTCCAAAGATAAAATTGATACTAAAGGAAAAAAATAATTTTATCAAATCCTCAATATACCTAGAAAGATCTTGCTAATACCTTTGTAAATTCATTGTATTCTTCAAAAAAGAGAAGGCCTTCGAACTCTTCTTATAAATCCTTTTTTGAAAGGAAAGCAACTCAAGCATTCAATTGCCTATAAATGTGATCAAAAGTGATATACTTACATTTATTTTGAAGTTCCGAGATCCTAAATTTCCATCCCTCTAGAGATAAAACTTTCATATTAGTGTTCCCTTGTAGTAACACCCCTAGCATGAACCTCTAGTTTGATAAATTTATTGATGTAACTAAATGACTATGAGTACCCAAGTGGTTGAAACTCGTTGTATATTTTGTAACTATTAATAAAAACTACAAGTAGTCATGGCTGAGGCAGAACGTTGAAGATCACAGACTTGTGTATTCACCAGAGACGAAAATGTGGTTGTATATGGCTTGAGGGGGCTATGTTATAACCTTTCTTAACCTTAAGTGAACCTAAACCTTCTTAACTAGTGTTAAACTTTATTAAGAGTTAACTATAGGATTAAAGGGTGATTAAGGTGGTAGTTAATCATGACGACATGTTGCTCATGGGAATTGCAATGCCATGCAAAAAGTGAATTGAGGAAACCGACAGGGGAATTTGGTGGTGAACCTAGTATAGGACATAACATAAAATGCATAGGGAGAGCATGTGCATGTAGAACATTGGAATACGAAGAAGAAAAATATGAAAGAAAAAGAATGCAAGTGAATGTTAAATCTGAATCGTCAGTTAAGCCAAGAAAGCATGACCAAAACTTGAGAGATTATTTTGTTTGATTGATTTGTAGTTGTCGTTAGACTAGTAGAAAAACCTGAGGGCCAAGCCTAATTCTTACCTTAGTTGTTTTCTTAAAAATGACTAAGTGTTAAACTATGAAATTGAAGAAGTCGCTACTATGATTTTATTTCCGATGCCAACATGTTGACGTCGGTATTGGCGTATTTGAATGTTAATGTTTTTACAAGTCAATGTCGAGGTTACGACGTCGAAATCAACATGTCGTTTAGTGGTGGTTTCCATTTTAGTGTCGATGTCGGACTTCTGCTATCAAGAAAACCTGAGTTCCGAGTTTGGAAAATCAGCATCAAAACGGTAGATTTTTTGCATCCACGTTGAATACCGTCTCCCAACTTCCAACGTGCTAACATCGGGATCAACAAGTTGAGAGTATCATTGTCCTTGTTGTTCGGCCATTGTTGGATTTTGACTCTCGATGACCCAAGATCCTGTGTCGAGATGTAAATGTCAAAATGATAAAAGGGAAAGGTTCATTATGTGGTGCTGACATTCGACTCCCAATGTCAAAAGTGTCTAAAAGGAATGGGAAAGTTGGGAAGATAGAAATGAACCGCCGAGACCACCGGAACAGTTAATTTACTAAATGTTAGCGTATTTTAATTAATAATTAAGAAGGTTAACATATAATTAACTACCCTTTTATAGTATTGAGTTTTTTGTGACTCATTCTTATTTGTTTAAGTGATTTCAATAAAAATTTCTTGTAACTATAAATACTTTATAGCACTCTAAGTGTATTTTTAGTTATATATGGTTATCTATGTAGCTGTGCAACATGTGGGTGTGTTACAGAGTGGTATCAGAGCTAATATTTGGACACTTAGACTCTTGAACTTATTTTGATCTCATGATATTTCTTTGTATGAAATGTATGTATGCATTGGATAATGTGAATTATATCATGCATATGAATTTTTATGTGAACTAACAATCATGGATGAATTCGTATTGCTAGTGACAATACAGTTTACAGGACATTATACTTGTTGATTGTTAGTGTAATAGGAAAGCAATATTGTAAATATGGAAGGAGAGCTTGAAATTTCCAACTTTGTTGAAGAAGTTGGCATGGGTATACAAGGAACAAAATCTAATGGTCATCAGTCTAAGATGAGATCCATGGAGGTATTCCAAACTTTGAGGGATATTCACCTTGGGAATGGAAAGAAATATAGAGTCTAGATCAACAAAATCATATAAATCATTAGGTGATGCAGAGTCTTGTTCAATTAAAAAATCAGAGGAAACAAATTTCTTATGTTTTAAGAAAGGAAATGAGAAGAATCAATGAACAGAGGAATTCTTGATAGATACCCACATTATAGATAAAAATATGTAAGCAAAATGGGGTTGTGTTCCCACTATTATTAAATTTAAAGTCATCATGGTAATGAGGAACCTGAATTCCAGCATGATTTTCATCCTAGAATACATCTGAAGAGAAAACGTGATGGGAATGCATTACAGGGTGAAATCAGGAAACTAAAACCCCCCACCTTTGATGGAGAAAAATCTAGTGTAACACCCCGGTTTTGACCCCGTTGCATTAAGATGTATATGATGTATATATTGTAAATGATCATGGTGCGGAGCTAAAGGCCAAGGCCCCACCATTGATTGGTTATGTTATGTTTCAGTTTTTTAATTGTCACCGATGGTATATCGGGGCATGTGGCATACATATTCAGCTTCAGCATCATGTAAATATGCATCTTAATTAAATAACCCGACCAGCTACGTTCGCGACAACTAAATTGAGAAGGGGCATGATTTTCACAAGGATAAGGGTGGTGGGGAAATTGTCAAACCTTGGCCAATGAGGGAAAAAACCATGTGTCATCTTTCTTTGTCTTACCCAACCACCTCAATTAATAACTACTGCTATTAGTTGAGGAAGTTATTGTTTGGGAGTGGGTGTGGCAGGACTGGCAGTCCTTGCCTACACGCACACTCCACCCTCGGTTGACTTCACAATGGCCAAAACCACTGCCATCACTCACACAGACATTCATTCTCTTCACTACGCATTATCCCCATATTGTCTGTTCATTCCTCACGATAGTCTGATGGTTCTCATGCAGTGTTCTCATGCAATTCCAATTCCTGTCCTCTCTGTAAGATGTTCATCCTCACGCAGGACCATATTCTGTCCATTATCCTCACGCACAGGTATTCTTCTATTTTTGGCTCACACAGCGAGCTGGGAGCTGTGCGTTTTCATCCATGATTTGTTGTGAAGGGCCATCCACGTTTTCGGCTGTATGACCCCTTCACAGGCTGGTATGGTCGTGCATTTTCCCGTCATTTTAATGTTGAGATTTGGTCTGTTATTCTTCCCGTGAGTTATGGCCGTCGCTGTTCTCCTCAAGATTTGCTGTGTTGTTGTGGTCTCCCTTATGTGGTGATTGTTGTGGTCTTCTTTATATTTTGGGGACGGGAGTCTGTTCATTTCACGCACAGCGTATACTGATACGTTTCGGGACTGTTGATTTCCCCCATGTTGTAAATTGTGTGCATTGATACGTTCAGTGGCCTGTTGAAATTCGCTTGGGAGTCGTTTTCCCCTGTTAAGCTGTAACAACTGATTGATTTTCTGCGTGCAATGGTTGTTCTTCAGAATGTGCAGGGAGCAGGGATGGGGGCTTGGTTTGCTTGGTAAACCTGGTGGCTAGAAACCACACAGACAGAGCTAGAGGGCTGGCTTTCTTCTCCACAACCCCTAAATAGCACTGGAAGGGAATGCAGGGCCTGAGAGACTGTGTAGCAGAGAAGGGATTGATTCCTTGTGTTGGGTGTGTGTGGGTGTCTTAGAAGCTAGGCTAGTTCTGGTGTAGGTGTTCTTGGCTCTATAACGAGCTCATCAGCTTAGCATTTAGCCTTTCCCAACTCCTGGATGGCCTGATAAACCCAACTGTGTTGGCTTGGTTGTGTTTTGTGTATCCTTGGCTATGTGTAAGCCTGCTTGTTCCCTTATTCCTTGGAGAATCATTCCCAGCTCGAGGGTGGCAGCGTTGCTGAGAGATTGAGGAGCACGTTGGCTTATGGTTGGGTGGAACGTTGCAGCGACGTAGTTGGTTGTGGAATGACTTCTTCATAAGATAAGTGATCTTGTCCATTTTACTTCTGCAATCCTATTTACTATTAATGAATGTGATGAACATGTTGAATGAATGCTTGTATAAATGTATGTTGTTTCCGCTGTGTATGATAAATAATTGCATCTGTGCATGTTCAACTTCAATGCATTATGTTTCAGCATTTTTATTTATGAATTCACATGTTCATGGGGCTGATAGCCCGGATGGTTAACTCCATGGTCGCGTCCTCTTCGCCGATCGGAGGGACAGGGGCGTGACAGCGTGGTATCAGAGCTCATGTTGCAGCATGGGCCTGAAGGAGCCATGAATGATGTAGTGACAGGGGCAGGACTTCATTTTTCCCAGCAGAAATCATAATGTGAATGACTATAAAATTCAAAAAAATTGTCTAAGTGTTTGAACAGTCGGATCATCGGAACACTTAGTGGAATGGACTTCCGATGTAGTGGAAGAGCTAGATGGAAGCATGCCCAATGGAGGACGTTGGGAAGGAAAATCACAGAAAATTCTCGAAGTGTTGGACGACCATCAGCGGAAAATAGTTGAGTGAGTGCCCGCCGTTGTGGATGGCTAGAAAACTACGCGTCCGATGGGTAAGGCCTCCGACTGCCGACGCCATTGAGAAATATTAAAATTTTTCTAAGTAACAAAAATATCGGCCATCTGAAGAAGATGGTGTTCGTGTGCCCGCCGTTGCAAAATTCTAGAGCACTAGTCTTTCGACAAGGAAAAGTTCCAACTACCAATGCCAGTCAAAATCAGTTCACTAATCGAAAGAAGAAAGTGGTTTGTGCGCCGCCGTTTCAGAAGCCAAAAGCACTAAGTCTTCTAACAAGAAGAGACTACCGACCCTGATCAGGGTATGCCTCAGCAGATTGGGCCGCCGATCGGGAGAAGATCGAAGATTATGTTCCGCCGTTGCGGCTGCTGATGAAATTATTTCGCCGACGCAAAGAAGAAAATAGAGCCGATCAAGCGGCGAAAAGGGAAGACGAAAGGGAAAATTTTGAATTTTTTTTTCTAAGTCCGAGAATCATCGGCCATCGGCGATGGTTAGTGGATAGAGCTTCCGACAGCCGATGAGCTACGTCGGATGAAGTTAGTGGAGTGAACGTCCGCCGTTGCGGCTGTCTAAAGTACTATCCTTCCAAAGGATTAGAATATTCGATCGCCGACGCGGTAGTACTTAGCGGATCCAATCGCCGATGAACAGTGGAGAAGCTAGTCGTTTTAACCGCCGAAACGTCCGGTCGTTAGTTGAACTGAGAGTCGATTTTACAGAGGAAAATTTTGAGATTTTCAAGTGGGATTTTCCAGCAGATTTTGATTTTTTTTCAAAGGGATTTTTCAGTGGTTTTTCATTGAATTTTCAGGGCTAAAAATGAGAAAAGTGGCAGCGATTTCATGCGCCAGATTGTGTGAAAACCAATGATTTACAAAAAAAAAAAAAAAACGAGGGCACTGCCCTCGACC
>LPNX011102357.1:360735-386243 GCA_001517045.1 Pseudotsuga menziesii
GAAATGAGACTTAAGTGGAAACAGTTCAAGAAGTATTTCAAGCAGAAATACCTCTTTGACAGGTACTATGATGACAAGATTAAGGAGTTCCATGAGCTGAGATTGGGACAACAAACCATGGATGAATATGCAAATAAGTTTTTGGAGTTGTTGAGGTATGTCTGGTACATCAGAGATGAAAAATTAAAGGTCCAGCGTTTTCTGAGTGGATTGCCTCAGTCTTACAAAGATAGAATTGAGTTTTATGAACCTAGAACTCTTGAGGAAGCAATAAGGAAGGCTAAGTATTGCTATGAGCAAAGCAAAGGTAAGCCAGATTACCATAAGGCATGAAAGGACAAGAAGAATGAGAAGTTTGAACAAAGAAAGAAATGTTTTAAACCTTCTAACTTCAAGAATCAGCAGAAGCAGTCATCCCAAGCTGCGAGTAAACCAGTTGGAGTGGCAGGAGAAAATCCTAAGGATCCACAACAAAATAGAGGACCACTCCAATGTTGGAAATGTGGAGGACCCCACATGCGTAGGAATTGTCCACTCGAGAATGAGAGTGCAAGGCAAACTTATAACATTTAAGAAGCAGAAACAGTGGGTCAAGTAGCAAGGGCAGCCCCTAGGATCTATGCAACACTGGAGGACTGCCAAGCAGATCACCAGTCAACTGTGGTTGAGGTAGCAAGTAAGATTGTTGAGCAATCTGTTTCTATTTTGATTGACCCTGGTTCCATGCACAGTTACATTACTCCTAGAGTAGTGGAGATTTGTGCTTTTAAGAAAGTAAAGCATAGGAAGTCTTGGTTAGTCCAACTAGCCATTGGAGCTACGAGAAAGGTCAATGAAGTGGTAGAGAAATGTCCATTAGTCATGGATGGACTGGTCACTTATGTAGGTCTGAATGTTCTACCGCTTGGTTCCTATGATGTTCTCATTGGAATGGATTGGTTGGAAGCTCACAGGGTGAAGCTTGATTGTTACAATAAGACTTTCGAATGCATGAATGAAGAAGGGAACCTAGTAGTTGTGAAAGGTATTCCAAAGGTGATTTCAGTATGGCAGGTTTCAGCAATGTAGTTAAAGAAGTTATGTAGGAAGGGTTTCCAGCTGTATGCAACCCATATTGTGGAGACATCAGGAGATGAAACTCCTAGGTTAGAGGACCATCAGGTGTTACAAGAATTCATGGATGTGTTTCCTGATGAGATTCCAGGTCTTCCTCCAAAGAGGGACATTGATTTCACAATTGAACTTGTGCCAGGATCAACACCAGTGTCCAAGGCACCCTACAGGATGAGTACACCGGAGATGCTAGAGTTGAAAATGCAACTGCAAGAGTTGTTGGAAAAGAAGTATATCCGACCGAGTGTGTCTCCTTGGGGGGCACCAGTTCTGTTCGTAAAGAAGAAAGATGGTACACTCAGGTTATGTATTGATTACAGACAATTGAACAAGGTTACTGTGAAGAATAAATATCCTTTGCCTAGGATTGATGACCTCTTTGATCAAATGAGGGGAGCAAAGGTATTTTCCAAGATTGACTTGAGGTCTGGTTACCATCAGGTAAGGATCAAGGATGAAGACATTCATAAGACAGCCTTCAGGACAAGGTATGGGCATTATGAGTGTGTAGTGGTACCATTTGGTCTCACAAATGCACCAGCTACATTTATGTGCCTTATGAATAGTGTCTTCAGCAAATATTTGGACAAGTTTTTTCTTGTTTTCCTTGATGACATTCTTGTTTATTCTAAGAATGAGGAAGAACACGAAGATCATTTGAGATTGACATTGAATTTGCTCAGGGAACATCAGTTGTATGCAAAACTGAGCAAGTGTGACTTCTATAGAGATAGAATTCAGTTTTGGGTCACATTATCTCAAAGGAGGGTATATCTGTGGACCCTGAGAATATTGAAGCCGTTATGAATTGGCCTACTGCAAGAAATGTGACAGATGTAAGATCTTTTATGGGACTTGCAGGATACTACTGGAGGTTCATTGAGGGATTCTCCAAAGTTGCACATGCCATCACTTCTTTGCAAAAGAAGGGGATGGATTTTGAATGGACATCGAGGTGTGAAGAAAGTTTCCAGAGGTTGAAGAATCTTCTCACCAGTGCACCAGTATTGAAGGTTACAGATTCGAGAAAAGATTTTTTGGTGTGTACCGATGCATGCGGACAAGGGGTTGGAGGAGTCCTTATGCAAGACAACCCCGTGATATGTTATGAGCCGAGAAAGTTGAAGTAACATGAGAAGAACTATGCCACTCATGATCTAGAGCTTGCAGACATAGTACATGCTCTCAAGATGTGGAGACATTACTTGATGGGTAGAATATTTGAGCTTAGAACAGATCATTGTGGACTGAAGTATTTGTTTGATCAGCCTACTCTGAATGCTAGGCAAGCAAGATGGCTGGAGTTTTTATGTGAATTTGATTTTGAAATCAAGGACATAAAGGGAAAGGAGAACAAGGTAGCTGATGCACTCATCAGGAAGGTGCAGGAAATGCATGTGGCATCTCTTAGTATTTGCCAATCAGATTTGAGGCAGCAGATTGTTAGTCATGTTGCTGGAGATGTATTGTATGAGCAGGTAAAAGACAAATTGCAGAACAAGGTCTTGAGAATAGGTATGAGGGATATAAATTGGAAGAAGGTGGACTTCTCACTTTTAAAGGTAGAATTTATATTCCAGATGTAGCAGGTTTGAGGAGAGTGGTTATGGATGAAATCCATCAAGCTCCGTATTCTGGTCACCCAGGATATCAGAAGACAATTGCTACAGCTAGGAACCAGTACTTTTGGCCAAGAATGAAAAAGGATATGGCTGAGTACATTTCAAGGTGTATGAAATGTCAACAGGTAAATGTTGAGGATCAACATCTAGCAGGATTGTTGCAGCCTTTTCCAGTTCCAGAATGGAAATGGGAAGTTATTTCCATGGATTTTATTACAGGATTGCCGATGACTTGGAGACAACATGATTCCATCATGGTTGTGGTAGACAAGTTGACAAAGGCAGGACATTTTATACCGGTTAAGTCTACGCATAAGACTGATGATATTGCAAAGATCTTCATGAAGGAGATATTCAAATTGCATGGATTTCCAAAGGCAATAGTCTCTGACAGAGATGTCAAGTTCACTTCCAACTTTTGGAAGGGGTTGTTTGTAGACTTGGGTACAAAGCTAAAATTCAGCATTGCATACCATCCTCAGAGAGATGGGTAGACAGAGAGAGTTAATCAGGTGCTTGAAGATATGCTTCGCATGTACGTGATGGAAAAACCAACCAAGTGGGAAGATTACCTACACTTGGTAGAGTTTGCTTATAACAATGGACAACAAGCATCCCTGGGGATGAGTCCGTATGAAGCTTTGTATGGAAGAAGGTGTAGGACACCAGTGACTTGGGATAATCCAGTGAACAGGATTGTGCTTGGACCAGAGTTGCTCAAGGAAATGGAGCAAGAGGTTGTAAAGATCAGGCAGAATCTGAAAGTAGCACAGGACAAATAGAAAATCTATGCAGATAAGCATAGGATGAACAGGGAGTTCAATGTTGGGGATCATGTTTACCTCAGAGTGAGGGCAAGGAAGAGTTCCTTGAAGCTTGGAAGTTGTGCCAAGTTGTCACCTAGATACTGTGGGCCGTTTGAAGTGCTTGAAAGAATAGGGCTAGTTGCATATAGACTTGCATTGCCTGCTAGCACTAGGGCTCATAATGTTTTTCATGTTTCTTTGCTTAAGAGATATGTACATGATCCTAACCATGTGATAAATTGGGATGTGATTCAGGTGGAACCCGAGGGAGAGTTCCGAATTGAGCCAATGCGCATCCTCGACAGGAAGGTCACCATGCTCTAGAACCGGGCCATAGGGCAGGTAAAGGTGCAATGGGAGCACTATGGACCTGAAGAGGCTACGTGGGAGCTAGAGGATGCCATGCGATTGGCACATCCATTTTTGTTCAATTTTGCAGAACACTGAGGCGACACCAGTGTAGCATTTTGTTCAAATTTTGTAAAGCACTGAGGACAGTGCTATTGAAGGGGGAGGGGAATGTAACACCCCGGTTTTGACCCCATTTCATTAAGATGTATATGATGTATATATTGTAAATGATCATGGTGCGGAGCTAAAGGCCAAGGCCCCACCATTGATTGGTTATGTATGTTTCTGTTTTTTAATTGTCACCGATGGTATATCGGGGCATGTGGCATACATATTCAGCTTCAGCATCATGTAAATATGCATCTTAATTAAATAACCCGACCAGCTACGTTCGCGGAAACTAAATTGAGAAGGGGCATGATTTTCACAAGGATAAGGGTGGTGGGGAAATTGTCAAACCTTGGCCAATGAGGGAAAAATCCATGTGTCATCTTTCTTTGTCTTACCCAACCTCCTCAATTAATAACTGCTGCTGTTAGTTAAGGAAGTTATTGTTTGGGAGTGGGTGTGGCAGGACTGTCAGTCCTTGCCTACATGCACACTCCACCCTCGGTTGACTTCACAATGGCCAAAACCACTGCCATCACTCACGCAAACATTCATTCTCTCCACTATGCATTATCCCCATATTGTCTGTTCATTCCTCATGACAGTCTAATGGTTCTCACGTAGTGTTCTCACGCACTTCCAATTCGCGTCCTCTCTGTAAGCTATTCATCCTCACACAGGACCATATTTTGTCCATTATCCTCACGCACAGGTATTCTTCTATTTTGGGCTCACACAACAAGCTGGGAGCTGTGCGTTTTCATCCACGATTTGTTGTGAAGGGCCATCCACATTTTCGGCTGTATAACCTCCTCACAGGCTAGTATGGTCGTGCATTTTCCCGTCATTTTAATGTTGATATTTGGTCTGTTATTCTTCCCGTGAGTTATGGTCGTTGCTATTCTCCTCAATATTTGTTGTGTTGTTGTGGTCTCCCTTACGTGGTGATTGTTGTGGTCTTCTTTATATTTTGGGGACGGGAGTCTGTTCATTTCACGCACAGCGTATGCTGATATGTTTTGGGACTATTGACTTCCCCCATGTTGTAAATTGTGTGCACTGATACGTTCAGTGGCCTGTTGAAATTCGCTTGGGAGTCATTTTCCCCTGTTAAGCTGTAACAGCTGATTGATTTCCTGCGTGCAATGGTTGGTCTTCGGACTGTGTAGGGATCAGGGATGGTGGCTTGGTTTGCTTGGTAAAATTGGTGGCTGGAAACCACACAGACAGAGCTAGAGGGCTGGCTTTCTTCTCCACAACCCCTGAATAGCACTGGAAGGGAATGCAGGGCTTGAGGGACTGTGTAGTAGAGAAGGGACTGATTCCTTGTGTTGGGTGTGTGTGGGTGTCTTAGAAACCAGGCTAGTTTTGGTGTAGGTGTTCTTGGCTCTGTAATGAGCTCACCAGCTTAGCATTTAGCCTTTTCCAACTCTTGGATGGCCTGATAAACCCAACTGTGTTGGCTTGGCTGTGTTTTGTGTATCCTTGGCTATGTGTAAGCCTGCTTGTTCCCTTATTCCTTGGAGAATCATGCCCAGCTCAGGGGTGGCAGCGTTGCTGAGAGATTAAGGAGCACGCTGGCCTATGGTTGGGTGGAACGTTGTAGCGACGTAGCTGGTTGCGGAATGACTTCTTCATAAGATAAGTGATATTGTCCATTTTACTTCTGCAATCCTATTTACTGTTAATGAATGTGATGAACATGTTGAATGAATGATTGTATAAATGTATGTTGTTTTCGTTGTGTATGATAAATAATTGCATCTATGCATGTTCAACTTCAATGCATTCTGTTTCAGCATTTTTATTTATGAATTCACATGTTCATGGGGCTGATAGCTCGGATGGTTAACTCCATGGTCGTGTCCTCTTCGCCGGTCGAAGGGACGGGGACGTGACATCTAGGAAAATTACAGAGATTTGGCTTCTAGATATGAAGACATATCTGTAGATCCATGACTATTCTAATAACCAAGAAGCTCATATTTCTATTAATAATCTTCAAGGAAAAGCTTATAGGTGGTGGAAGCAGCTTATGCAGGTAGAAAATATGGATGAGTGGAAAATCTCATGGAGTAGTTTTCAAGGATATTTTAGGCATGAATACCTATCAAAATAATATTATGATAAGAAAATGCAAGAGTTATTTTAACTTAGATTGGAAAATATGATGATGGAAGAGTATGAGACAATATTCCTTGAATTTATAATTTTGTGGAATTCATGTGAGATAAAAAGGTTAAGATTCAATGATTTCTCAATGGTTACCAACATTCTACAAGGACCAAATAACTTATGATGAGCCTCATACCTTGAAGGAATGCACATGGAAGGCTAAATGACTGTATGAGAAAGGTAAGAGTGGGTAGGATTTGCATAAGAGATAGAAATTTAAATTAAAGAATAAGTAGGAATAAATGAAGAAAGAATTTAAGCCTCATTATAATAAGCAAGCTCTCTATAACGCTTTCAAACAACCCACTTGAAGGATGAGTCAATGATGACAGAATCTATAGGAAAAAAAGAATCCATTACAAGTTAAATGGTGTAAATGTGGATTTGACCACTATATATGCAAGAAGCATCTATAGTGGGAGATGTTGCTAGAAGCATTCCTGGTATATATGCAGCCTTGGACAATCACCAGGAAGACCATCAGTACATCAAAGTACATCCAATCTGCATGTTGGTGAGACTCTGAGGAACATGGTCATAGGAGAGATAAAGTTCCAATGGACCCATTACAACCCTAAGGAAGTGACCTGGGAACTTGAATACAAGATGCGAGAAGAGTATCCTCATATATTTTGAAGTTGTATATATGTAAATAATTTTTAAATTTTTGTCCATAAATTTTGGAAATTCAAACATAGAGGATGGTGTAGACTTCAAGGCAGGGAGGATGAAATAACCCTATCCTAATCCCCTATTTCAATAAATATATTGATGTAAATAAATTACTATGAGTGCCCAAGTGGCTGAAACTCATTGTGTATTTTGTAATTATTGATAAAAACTACAACTGGCCATGAATGAGGCAGAACGTTGAAGATCAAGGACTCATGTACCCATGGATACATAAAGGGGTTGTATTTGTCCTAGGGGGGTATTTTATAACCTTGATTAACCTTAAGTTTTAATATCTCGATTTTGACCCTATTGCATTAAAATTGTAAATGATGTAAATATTGTTATTAAATTATGGTGAGGAGATAAAGGCCAAGGACCCACCATAGATTTAGCGGTACTTATGTATTGGAAATTAAAAATAGATGCATAAGGTTCTCATTCTATCCAATGTAATGTCCCTTTTTCAAAATTTTATTACAATGACCAATTTTTCACTTTTTTCCCTATTTCGACCTTTGACTAGTTTTGATGCCTAGGTCTCCAAATTGACCCAAATGATCCCAAATATTATGAGAGGGTGTATGAATTTTATTAATAATTTAATATGATATTCAGGGATGATTTAAAACCCTCCAATTACTTCTACAAACTTTTTTAATATTCTTGTCAAAGTAGGAGTCTTTACTAGCCGATTGGGGTTCCAATTCCCCCTGGGTAAATGCTGAAAATGGCTTCTCAAATGCTCCCAAACCCACTCGAATTTATGAACAGAGGAAGAGTATTTTTAAGGGACATTATTAAGGTCTCATATGCATCATTATTCATTTTATACAAGCTATTATGACCATCTCTCAAACAACTACAAAATCACTAATTCGACCCTTGGGGAAATGGCACCAAATCTTCTCCAAATGCAATTAAACTAAGTAAAATGACTATGAAATGCTGGAGTGCTGAACATAAAACTTGTGATAATCATAAATTACAGTCCATTAATCATAAATATATCATATATACATTCTCCCATTCGAAATGATCAACATTACCATTGCATACAACAATATAGTGGGGAAATGGTTATTGTTTTCTCATTAATATCCACTTTTACATACAACCCTTTGATATTTATACCTAATACTTTATGAGAATGAATAATATATCATATTAAACTTATTTCAATCATAAATTTACCATGAGAATCTTGAAATCATCAGTATTCAATGGAATACATCAATATAGTGGGGAAATTGTCATTGTTTGCTCATTTATGATCACTTTTACATTCAACCATTGGGTATTTCAACCTGATACTTTCAGAATATGAATAAAATATTATATTAAGTGTATTAAAATAATAAATTTACCATGATAATCTCTCCCAAAGAGCAAAATATCTCACCCAAAGCGTAATCCCTCCATGAGTAAGAATATGCAAGAAAAACTGGAAATGGTTGAGAGAATGGGCCACAAAAGAAGGAAACATGAGATTCCTTGTAGCTTACAATTGCAAATACAAAATCCATTAAATATCCATGAAATACCTGATTCACCTCTCCAAACACCAACTTGGATGGGAATCTTTCACCCTCAAAATTGGTTAAGGCAAGAAACTAGTCATCCACTAGCTCTCTCAATTCACAAATCCAAATTTCTCAAATGATAAAAAGCTCCTCTCTTGGTTGATCCCTGTATTTTATAAACATCCTTAGCCTTCTAATGTTACCAATCCATCCACAAACTCAATCCAATTCGAATTAGGGTGTGTGCTCAATATTTTCCATGTGTCCTCCCTTTCCTAGCCTTCCATCTTCCCCGAATTTCAGTAGGAACCCATTGATATTCCACAACTCACATGAGTTACCTATTAGATGATATATTTTGACCTAACATGTTAGATATGTCATATTTCAACCTTCATATCTGATTTATGTCATAGGTGTCATAGCATCTTCATCATTGTTGTCATAGAGCTACGGAATTTAGTCCAAGTGTTTCACTAGCTCCAAAATGACTCTTCCTCTCCCATGTAAGTTACATTTCCTTCCAAATTCGACCTATGATGCATATGTACGAGTTTATTATCCTTCTAAATCATCCAAGAACATTTAGTATTCCCATGGGTTCAGAATTGCAAGAGGAGGATGCCATGTGGCATAGAAAATCTAGCTTGTCTGGGTCCCACATCCTCCATGTCTCTTCATGATCAATTGCCACTTTGAGTTTCCCTTGTATTTATTTATTTAGATCATTTATTACATATTTATTCCATTCTAATGTTCAAACATCATTTATTGCCCCCCTTATTCCAAATCCCAAATCTTCCACCCCCAACCTAGGAAACTAACAATTTTCCTCTTTGGCAATTATTTGACCCTTAGCATCAATTTGACAAAATCTCATGAATATGGAAAATGTGATTAGGCCATTGTGACCCAATGTAAAATTTGGAACATGAAAAATCCTCCCTTCCCAATATTTCTTGTCCTCAAGCAATTTCAAACATGGGTGTTGAAGAGCTTGGTTTTTGTATGATTCTTTGAAGTTGCCACTAAGTTTCCCATCTTTGAGTGTTTGAGATTCCATGAAGATTTTCGAGAGTAACCACCATGCTTGATTCTGAAATAATATGATTAAAATAACTTTATTAAGTGTGGAATCCATCTCCCATACCAGGGATGATTTTAGGGGTGAATTATAGCCCAATGGTGAATTTTAAGGGTTACCCAAAAAAAAGTGGGCGGATTTTTATATTAAAATGTTATTATTTTATTTAATATATTCGCCCATTATTTATTTTGTATATAGATATGCCAAGGTAAATCGCATTCATCCCGATTTAGGGAAAATCTAGAAAAGGAATATTAGCCCACGAAATTATTTATTTTTGCCCACATTCGCCTGAATTTTTTCGTCTACGAGGAGATATTTGCCCAAATTCGCCCAATTTTTTCCGATTGGGAGGAGAAATGAAGATTGTTCGCCTGATTTATGGATAATAGTTTGAAAAATTGGTATTTTGCCCAGGATTTATGGATAATACGATTAAAAATTTGCTATTTTTCTGGGATTTATGAATATTTCTGTAAACTGGTATTACTTCCACCTCGATTGGGGTAAATTGGACATAGTTCATCCTGGATTTGGATTTGTGGACAATTATTTGAGTAAAATGTGGAGATTTAATCAATTGGGGAAGTTTTTTCACTGGATTCGGTCCATAAATTTAGTTAAGTAAGGAAGTTTTTACCTATATAATGGTGCAAGAGTTAGGACTCAGGCTCAACATCAAGCTTGATTTCTATTGCAAATCAGTCTTTACAGTGGATGAGTGGATTTGTGGGAAGCAATTTCAGAAAGTTTCTTCTATCTGCACTGTGCAGGCTTTTTACAGATTAGTTTCTTGAATCTTCTTCTATTTGCAGGCTTTTTACAGGTTAGTTGCTGTGAGCACTCAACCTTGTTGCTAGACCACAGCTTGATGGGATTTTCCTCATTGGAATCTGGATATTATTCTTTGGCACTCTGTTGGTTTTAACTTTTATTCTGGTTGTAAGTTATAGTAATCAAGAGCCATGGAGCTCATTAGCAATTATTTTCCAGGGCACATGGTACAGATTCATAGATTTCTTCGCTTTTCCTTCTATTTTTCTTTTCAAGAATATTCACTTTTCAATCCCACGATTTATTCAAAGGACCAACAACACCTCCCATTACAACTGAAAAACCATAATATTTTTTTCCACCTTGGGAGTCGGGGTTTTGTACCCACCAGCGATATATATCATACATTGCAATGTGCATCTCCTAGACGATTGAAGTCGTGACTCATCCCTTGTTCTGTTTTGAGAAGGAACAAGGAGAAGCAGAAGAAAGTAAGATCGGTATTTGACTTAGGGAAATCCAGTCTTGTTTCCTTGGTCTTTGATATGCTTACATTACAATTGACCAAGTGGACCCACTTCAGTTGATTTGATTGATTCAGTTCCAAGCTTCGTAAATGGGATGGAGTAGCTCGCTCATAAATAGTAGTTTTTCTCATTAAGATATGAAACAATGTCACCCTAGGGGGCATATATCAGTGGTAAGGAGTCCCATAGGAAGACATCATAAATGTATAGAGCTTCAAATTTGTTTTGGATTCATGTTTACCATGCCCAGCTAATTTGCTGCATTTGTTATATGTTCTTCTTTTTTATAAGTCTAGCTAGTATGGGATATATGGTGATGTAAGAAAAAAGACTTTCTATTATATATGCTTATTAATTCGGAGTTCTCCTTACTTTTCCATTACGTGAAAATGATGGACAAGCTAACAGAGGAACATATCTCTGAGTTCAAGGAGGCTTTCAGTTTGTTTGGAAGTCCTCCAATAGGCCATTTATGCACTATGTCTACCCATCGATTTGTGGGTGGTAGCTTGAAATCATCAATATATTGGTGATTGGTCCCAAAAAGCTTAAACAACTATGTTCAAACCTCTTGGTGAACCTTGTGTCCATGTCCAACACAATACTCAATGGAAAACCCCAATACTTACAACATTTTTGAACAACTTCGCAAATTTTTCCACAACACAAGGTATCTTCATTGGCATGAAGATGGAATACTTGGAAAATATGTCCCCAACCACAACGATTCCAGTGTACCCTTGCAAATATGACATATGGGTGATAAAATCCATAGAAATGCTTTCCTAAGGTCTCTTAGACACAACAAAGTTTGTAATGGGCCAGCCTTCATTCATATATCTTCCTTGTCTTGTTTGTACAGAAGACAAGTCATGGCATACTATTCTACATCCTTGTGCATCTACTCATAATAGTATCCTCTCTCCAACAATGCCATCATTATTCATTGTCACTTGGTGGCTATCCCAAGGCAAATCATGGCATTCATTTAAGAGCTCCTTCCTGATATTTGATGACTTAGATATATAGATGTGGTTTCCAAAGTACAGAAGTTGTTTGTCTACCCAAATCTTCCTTACATTACCCTCATTCACCTGCTTCATGATGTTTATCATTGATGGGTCTCAATGCAATCCATCCATGATCTACACATGCAAGTTAGTAAAAACCTATGCATGCCATCATGTTGGCACCGACAACTAGTATTCCTCTAAGGATGTGAGTTGTGCCTGTTTTCTCAAGGCATCAAAATTTGCATTAAGTTTGTTGATACTATATGGTCATGTTGAATTCTTATACCAAGAAGTATTGTCACCTTTCTTACTTAGGTAATTTCTTTAGTTGTGTCACAATGTAGCTTGTTGCAACATTGTCTATATTCACAATGAACGGTTTACCCAAAATAATGCCTCCATGCTTGTAGGAAATTCACAAATGTAGTCATATATTTTTCATGAATGGGGTACCTCCACTTGCAATCCTATAGCTTCATATTATTATAGGATAGAGGATTACCCTTCTATGATCAAAATTCTCTAATGGAAAATTTTTAGGCATATGTCTACACCTCAAACAACTGCTCAAAGTCTAGAATCTTTAGCACAAGTGTAAGCTTTAGGTTGTATATGCTACAGCCCATGGCCACTCCTTAAACATCCTTGGGTTGCTTGTTTAGTGCCTTGGCCCCTCCTCTAGGTATGGAACAGACCTATGCTAACTTCCTTCTACCCTTGGTCTACCCTTTTAAGGCCTTGTCAAGTACCTTATCAACCCAAAGGGCAGCCCTTTTAGTTGCTGCCCATCCTATACTTGGTCTGCATTTTATAATACCCCATAGAAATGCTTTCCATATGTCTACACCTCAAACAACTGCTCAAAGTCTAGCATATTTAGCACAAGTGTAAGCTTCAGGTTGTATATGATACAGCCCACGGCCACTCCTTAAACATCCTTGGGCTACTTGTTTAGTGCCTTGGCCCCTGGGCCCTCCTCTAGGTCTGAAACAGACCTTTGCTAACTTCCTTCTACCCTCAGTCTGCCCTTTTAAGGCCTTTTCCAATGCCTTATCAACCCAAAGGGCAGCCCTTTTAGTTGTTGCCCATCCTATACTTGGTCTGCATTTTATGATACCCCCCTTTAGGGTACTCTAACAGTTATCCAACCCTGCATATAAAAACATTACAAGAAGCTATTAGTTAATGAATATATATGTACTACTGCTATTGCTTGTACATACCCTCCCAATAGCATCATCTTTGTCAACCAGCAACATCTTGCATTTTGTGAGATGTACAAAGAAACTTCACAAGGATCACTACTCAATCAAGTTGTTCATCAATTTGAAGAGAAATCTACAATCTTTCTTCATCAATTTGAAGAGAAATGTACAATCTTTCCTCTACATACAAAGAATGGGAAAATACAGTTTTTCATTCCTTCCAAATAAGAGCTAAGAATCCAACCTATCCTTTCAATTATCCCTGTCAAATATCAATGTTATCCTACGATTGTTCAAGCAAGATAATGGATTTCTCTCTTAGGAATGGTAATGGTTTGCTCTCAGCCAATTAATTTACACTGCATTTGTTGACCAGGGAGCCAAGGTGGTCTGCTAACTGTAAATTGTCAGCTTGAGAGAAAGGCCACTTGTCCATGGGTTCTTCCCTATGTTTTCATGTGGGTGCTTATTCTTCTTCAACATATCCAATAATAGTTGTTGTTGATGCTGCTAGCATGAATTAGTTGTGGTATTCTTGCTCAAGTCAATTCTAGTAAGGTGATGAAGTAAGAAACGTTTTATTGCATAATTTTTGGAAAACAAAATTTCAAAAATTTCACTATTTAAATTACAATAGCAAGAATGAATACTAAATACTGTATTGTATTGCTCATGTTGTATTGCTACTCCGGGCTCTTCCCTCTTTAAACTTATTCGCACTTACCCACATAATGAGAGTCACAAGTGTCTTGGGTGCCATTGTTAAGATGCAGCGTGCAACTGCCCCCTTTTGGTATGATTGCTCTTGCATAGAAACAATTGAGTAGGCCTACAGTTGTTGCCACATGTAAGTCGTGTAAGACATTCAAGCGATTGTGAACACAAACTGTACATTCATACATATAACACAAATACAATGAAAATAATTAATATCATAGTTTGAACCAGGATATATCAGTCCCAAACAAGATTGAAAATTTTCGTAGATCCTACTTTGAATTTTCACCTTGTATATCATTGTTAACAACCAAATTTTACCATTGTTAACCACGGACCTTAGGTACCAGAGGGATTGAACAATTCTACAAATTCTACTTTAAAATTTCACCTTCTGGCAGCCTGCGATGTTTTGCAATCACCCCATATCCTTGAGCACTAGTGCATAGCAGCATTGATAGAAGCGTAACTCCACCCCATACCCTTTTAGTTGCTTCCCATCCTATACTTGGTCTGCATTTTATAATACCCCCCTTTAGGGTACTCTAACAGTCATCCAACCCTGCATATAAAAACATTACAAGCAACTATTAGTTAATGAATATATATGTACTACTCCTATTGCTTCAGAGTTTGTTTGCAAACGCCTACTGAATTCTATTTTATGGACAGACCTAATACTAATTGATAAATACTTTGGAAAAAGACCAATAATTGTTGAATATCATGTATTGCTAAATTACATGTAACTGCCATCTATATTATGTTTAAATTAATAATGAATGGTGGATAAATGGGTATGCATATGACTACACCGGATACATCTGCTTACTGATTGCTTTATTACTGTTTATTGGGCTGCCATATTTGTACTCATACCACACTCCAATTTGTCTATGGTTACACACGAATGATGATAAATAGTAGTTGATGGTCATGCAATGCCTAAGTATTTGATAAACTTGACGATTAATGTTTTTGCTAACTACTTGCATAATCTTGGCATAACATTATCATTCTAGATTTGCCTTGAAGTTGACTTACTGATTGCATTTACGAGGTTCATATTTGTCCATATAGTATGTCTTCTTCTTGACTCCATTACGGCACTGATCACTAACCCTTCCAAAAGAAGATATTATTCGATGTTTGAGTCTCCTTACAGACTTGCATTTAGGGCTCTCCCCTAGGGCTGCTTTTTTAGTGACTTGATACATTCACAATGAATGGTTTACCCCAAATAATGCCTCCATGCTTGTAAAAAATGCACAAATGTAGTCATATATTTTTCATGAATGGGGTGCCTCCACTTGCAATCCTATAGCTTCATATTATCATAGGATACAGGATGACCCTCCTATGATCAAACTTCTCCAATGGAAAATTTTTAGGCATATGTCTACACCTCAAACAACTGCTCAAAGTCTAGCATATTTAGCACAAGTGTAAGCTTCAGGTTGTATATGCTACATCCCACGACCACTCCTTAAACATCCTTGGATGCTTGTTTAGTGCCTTGGCCCCTCCTCTAGGTCTGGAACAAACCTATGCTAACTTCCTTCTACCTGCAGTCTGCCCTTTTAAGGCCTTGTCCAATGCCTTATCAACCCAAAGGGCATCCCTTTCAGTTGCTGCCCATCCTATACTTGGTCTGCATTTTATAATACCCCCCTTTAGGGTACTCTAACAGTCATCCAACCCTGCATATAAAAACATTACAAGCAGCTGTTAGTTAATGAATATATATGTACTACTGCTATTGCTTCAGAGTTTGTTTGCAAACGCGTACTGCAAAACTATTTTGAAAATGAAAGGGCACAATTCCTCTTAAAGAGGTCCTTGAAAAGGATTCGTTCCTTAGTGGAAACCAAAGGTAGAGTGTCAACTAGTTGTGTTATGTGAACTTTCTCAATAATGAAATACCACTGCAATTATCGGTAGACTCAGGTGCCTCTCACAACTTCTTGAAGAAGGATTTGGAAAGTGAACTTGGGATTAGGGTTGGGTCCTACATAATGTCAATGAAGGCAGTGAAATCTAATGGAAAGGTTTCAATTGGGGTTACGAAAGAAGTTCACTTGCACCTAGACAAATGGAAGGGTTGTAAAGCCTTTACAGTGGTGCAAATGAATGACTTCCAAGTCATCCTCGGGAAAGTATTCTTAAGGATAATGTAGTTAATTCTCATGCCATTCACAAATAAGTTAGCTATGTTGGGTCGACACAAGCCTTGTGTTGTATCCACAACAACAAGGAAGCCACACATAAGAGTGGAGTTAGTGTCTGCACTAATGTTGAAAAGGCCAACCATGCACCTAGAATCATAGGTCTTTGTGGAAATGATTTAGGAAGAGAAAGAGGGTGGAGTGGGGATTCCTATTTTGTCAGAACTTGTCAATTTTTTTTAAGAATTTTTTGATAAGTTTCTTGACTTTCTGTTGAAACATATCTTTCCTATGCACATTGTGGACAACTGTATAGAGGTTGAACTAGGGTTGCAGCCTTCAGCAAGAGTCCCTGGGTTGCAACCTTCAGCAAGAGTCCCCTACCAACTTTCGAGAGTTAATCTAGAGGAGTTGCAAATAAAAATAAATGAGTTTCTTGATGCTAGATTCAGGTGACCTCTTATGTCTTCATATGGTGCATTGATCCTCTTCCAAAAGAAGGAGGACACCCCAGAGTTGAGGATGTGCTTGGACTACTGTGTGTTGAATAAGAAGAGCATAAAAAATAAGTACCCCTTACCTTTATTGGAATAATACATTGAAAAGTTCACTTAAGGTAGACCAAAGTCTTTTCAAATCCATACTTAAGGTAGGGGTGTTACCAAGTTTAGAGCGTAGAAGGCGATGAGCCAAAGATAACCTGCATGATGACGTATGGCAGCTATGATTTTTTGTTTGTGATTTTTGGGTTGTGTAATACTCCAAAAACCTTTTGCACTTTGATGAATGATTTGTTCAGACCGTTCTTAGACAAATAGGTTATTAATTACCTTAATGACATAGTGGTGTTTCGTGAAAACATGGAGGACCATAAGAGGCACAAGCATAGGTCTTTGAGGAATAATTAGTTATTCCTGAAGAAGTTCAAGTGTGTCTTTAGCCAGGAAGATATTCCATTCTTGGGCCATTGATCGAGCAAGGGTGCATATGCATGGATCCTACGGAGATCGGGGCAATAGAGGATTGGAGTAAATGCAAATAGTTCATGAGGTAAGAAGATTCCTTGGGTTGGAAAACTATTACTGAAGATTTGTTGAAGGGTACTCTAAAATTTCAACACAACTTATCAATTTGTTATGAGAAGGATCCACCATGGAATTTGATAGAGAGAATCTGTTCCCATACTAGCTAGACTTATCAAAAAAAAGGGGCCAAGGCACTAAACAAGCAGCCCAAGGATGTTTAAGGAGTGGCTGTGGGCTGTAGCAGCCTGTGGTAAAAGGGTCGAGGTTTGGAAAAGGTGAGAGGAGGAAGGAATGAGGCCTAAAGGAGTTGGTCGAGGGTGAAAAGGGGCTACTAATGAAGGTTGAGGGCTGGTAGGAGGAGGTTTAGGTATAAGCAAGGGTAGTAGAGGAGAGATAAAGGGAGGCCGATTGAGGATGAGGGATTGAATGGGATTCTAAGTTGTATTATAGAAGTATCATGAGTTTTAAAATCTTTGTATTTCCATGAAAAAACATCGAGGTGTTCTTTAAAAATAGATGGATAATTGCTCTTGTGTTCATTTGATAAGGATTGGGATACCTTAATACATTTAGGATCTTTGACAATACCTATATTGATTTTGTCGACATATTTTGTCGTCAGATGGACATCTGGTTTAATAGATACATCATTTTTTTCAAAAAATTGTTCTAATGGCACTAACCCCTTCAAAATGAAATTATTTTTAAGCAAGAGTATCTTATGACCTACAATATTGGGAACCATCTATGTAGTTCCATCTTTATCTACGTGTACCAGATTCTTAGCATCATCTTCATTATCTCTATGGTCGATGTTCATGGCTGAAAAATCTTCAATTAACTCACTCATAAATTCCATCATGTCCCAAACAAAATTTCTATAAGATCTCATCATAGGATTCTTATTCTAATAAATTTCCTTGATTTGATTTATGACTCACTCATAATCTCTAAAAACAACCAACCAACTTGGTAACCTATAATTGTTTGGAGGCTTGTAATCCAAGGATGAGTGCTTCATACTCAATAAACATTATTTGTAGGTTTAAACTCCAACTTATATGACATAGTAATTTTATCCCGATATGGGGAAAGTAGCAAGACCCCTTCTCCCAACTCATCTCTTGTACACTGCAAAGGCGCTATCAAAAAATAATTTCCATAATTTGTTATTTTGGATTTCGGTGTGTTCCATGACTTGATATTTGAACCCTTCATCCTCAATAGATTCACATAAAGAGAGAGAATGAAACAACCCATGTCTTCTTCATCAATGTAGAGAGGATAGTTATTTGGACTATTTTGGTCACTTACAACATACGTGAACTTAGCCTCTCTATACAACCATCTGGTTTCTTTTGCAAACATTGGAATAGTGGCGTATTTCATATCCATATGCATGGTACCTCCCAACTTATTAGCCTAGCTTCTAGAAAATATAATGATGTATGTAGCTGGTACATTTTCCAACACTACATCCATTAATATACTCTTAGTAGGTAACTGATCCAAAGTAACCACGAGGTTTGTAATCATTCCCAATCATTTGAAATTCCTACAATCAGAACTGTAAAGGCTATGACAAGGCCTAGTTATGTCCAACCCTGTCCATTCCATGATGATTTTAGGCATAAGGTTATGAGAAGCCCAAAAATATCGCATACAGTTATGAAAAAATTTATCTTGTAAACTAAGTGTGACATAAGGGGAAGATGGTTCCTCCTTGTCATTGGCATGAGGACCACATTAGATTGCAGGGGATTCATTAGTTAGGTTAATGGTGTATCTTTCTTATCATAGGTTTCAACATGGTGAAGTAACCTATCAATTTTCTTTTGATATGTAAGAATTTTTTACTAACTCATACAATGGGATAGGGATCTTAAGTTTACTCAATTCTTTCTCAGGATTGAAAGATGATCTCTCAGACTCTTTAGAATCATGCTCATCTTTTTTGGGTGTATTTTTATCAGTAGGATTTGCATGTTAGGTTTTGATAATATCTTGAATATTATCCTTGGGTAGAATATTAGTTTTAAGAGTTAAACAAGAGTGAGGTGTTTTGTCTATAGGATTTTTCACAGGATATTTGAGGGTTCAAGGATTAGAGGTATAACCCGTTGGGGAGGATCTAGGAATTAGATCATATTTCCTTTGAATTTCATGCTGTATGTTTTCTGTATGAAATTGGTAATGAGTATTAGACTAGTTATTTATCCCATGAATCTCAAGCAGCTCGATTTCAACTGAATTTGACCACATTTGCATATGTATGCATGTTTGTAATTGTCAAGACAAAACCGTGTCAAATGTCAATGAGGTCTTGATTTAATGCTACAGCAGAGGTGGTGAGACATGTTTTGCCCCTTGGTGGAGTGTCTCTCCATGCAAGCAGGCTGTTGGGGGCAGGATCCTCCTAATGGTGATTTCTTAGCTGAAGGGATCATTCAAGAGTGTTGTGAGTCGTAATCCAGTCACAGTCCATTGTCAATTATACCAGAATGCAAAGGGACTCGCTTGCTACACAAGGATGTTCCGAAGCATCTTTGTCCCAAAATTTAAAAAATTGTGGCCAATGCTACGTAAACATTGTGATCAATGCCTACACCATGTAATGAAAAAATCCAAGCATATGGATTTATAGCCAATGGCATCTGGATTTGACCACTCCTTCAAATCACAGAAATCTTCAACCCATGTAAACTTGGGATGCAAGTATTGGACTTGTGTTGGGCACCTAGCCCACAACAAATGCATCTCCCATAAGTCCTAATCGAAAGCTTCTTTCCCCTCTTGTGATATTTGCCAATCATCTAGTAACTAACTGTGGACTTCCAAAGGTGGATGCCTATCAACAAATATTAGCCCCAGTTTAATAAAATCAATTAAAGAATATTTTTTCTAAGAAGCAATTATACCGATGGGTTTAGAGCAATACATGTTAGAAGACTCTGAAAATAAATGAAGAATTAAAGTACTGGCTAAAAAGATGCTTCCAATCAAACACGATGAAACATATCTTTTTATAAGTAAATACTAAAAAATTGCTGGAAAAAGAGTGCAAAACGTAGAACGTTTAGCTTACTCTTAAGTAAACTACTAAGAATAAGAAAAGGATTTGGTTTGGGATTTCAGAATATTTTTGGATCCTACACTCTTGATCACATGCAGGAAGTTGAGGAGCTTGCACTCTTAGGCCATATTTATATGTATTAGCTATGAATGGTCTTTGTTATTTGTTGGAAGCAGCAAGAATACAGGGGAAAATATGGGGGATTTAGGTTTGTGGATACAAGGAGGTACTTGACAGTCATTTTGTTCCTGACTAAATGCTATTCAATTCACCTAGAACCTAATTTGGCGATTGAAAACATGAGATAACTAGACAGCTTGTGTTTCATTGAGTGTGGTTCTTAGTGATTAGAAATCAGAATTTTGGCTCATAGGAGATGAGATTCCATCAAAGATTGCTCCACACTAGAGGAGAACACCCTATGCAAATAGGGGGGTAATAGGAGGAAACCCTAGGCAAAATTTCCTAGCCTGTCACCCTAGGGATGCCTATTGTTTGGTACTAGGTTTGAACTTTGCAACTAGGATCCAAGGTGCATAAGAATCAATTCCCCTTGGCTAACCTCCTAGTTAAGTGCATCAACAGATCATAGGATCTTGTTTACATGTTCTTTTTATGAATTCCCCGACTGTATTTCATCATCCACCAATTCAGGCACTCCTTGCATCATGAATTGACGTTGACAATCAATAAATCCCGTGGTTAGTTTTTTTATCGAAAGTAACTGCCAACTGGAATCATTTTGTTGTTACAGCAAGCAACACTTATGGCATAAATTAAAATGGCATTTGGTTAAGAATTTGAACATGACAAGAATTTTGCAACAAACTTGTATAATTATTAGGAGATTGAGGATGTGATTAGATGGAGAACTACATAAGGAGCTTTGTGGCCATGTCTAGCATGTGTATCACTCATGTGAGGATGCGTTGTGATTCAGCAATTTGCAACTTTGCATAGTTTTTCATTTCATGATTTATAAGGTAGAGTAACTAGTAGTCAGACAGCCTACCTTCAAGGACCATCACACATTAATTGGTAGGAAATTGATATATGAGGAAACAAATATGGTAAGGACTGGAAAGTGTGTTTTATTCTTTTCTAAATCATTATTCTTTTCATTAGAAGTGTGTTTTCTTCTTTTCTAAATCATTATTCATGTGATGTTTTCAAAAATTGTTAGTTATTCCCTTTTACAAAAATTAATAGAAATTTGTAGATTACTTATTAAAGCGTGTACTCGTTTTTAATTTCATTTATTGTCGTAGGGGGCATCTTGTACCATAAAACTCAGAACTAGCCAGACTTAAAGTTTAGATGATTTTTATTGTTGTTTATGCTCAGAGACTAGAGTTGGGTTTTGATGGTACTTCTATTTTCAATCTCAACCTAGAATTTGCTACAGCCTTCTGGTCATTGCTTTTCAGTGGCTGCAATATGACTTTTGGCCACTATTTGTGCTCAAAACTACCCAGATTTGAGTACTAGGGCATTTTTGATGGTAGAATTAAACTTAGAACCCAAGATGAAGAGTGTTTACCTCATGAATGATTCCCAAAATTGCTACAGGTCTCTTTTCAATGTTTTCATGCCTAGAAAGCGCCTATAATTAGGGATTTAAGACTACTTGTTGTTGTTATTCATACCCAGATATTACAGGCTCGATCTCTACATTGTATGACAGGCTCAAAAAATTAAATAAGAAACAGAGTGATTTTCTATATGAAGTCTTTGAGTTGAATAACAGTGAAAATAGAATCTATTAGCTTGTTTTAATCTGATGGAAGAGTAAGTCATCTGTATAAATATTTATCTTACATGGAATTGAATTTGAGTTTAGCAATCGAAATCCAGATAATCAATGGGAATCTATAAACATGAGAATTGTGTGCACAGATGCTGAAGGGATTATACGCATAGAATCTATGTTACGTGTAGTGATTGATATTATGCTCGACATTGTTACTCTGATTTCTATACATTGTTAGCTTTGTATACCAAAGAAAATATGAAGGATAAGTGTTCTATCTAATGTGTTTTGATGAAGATAGAGCATCTAAGTTTCCTTTTCAAAAGGATAGGTTATGCTAAATAAATAGATTCATTTAGTGGATCTTTCAAAAGCTAGGCATTTTGGCTAAATATACAAAGGATCATTTGCAAGTTGTACAACTTGGGCTTAGAATTCATTGATATATTATTCATTTCTTCGTTGATGTGGTGTCAATGCTTGTTATTTCAAGTTGGTCAATAAGAAATTATAGAAATCGTGTAAAAAATGGGGCATTATATACCTATTCAGTACACACCATTGGAGACATTTGTCACCATATAAGGCAATGATCCTTTATGTTACATAGAACAAAGTCTACATATGTGTATGTCATGAATGTTGTGATTTTACGGCATGATGTATGTCATGCTTGTTTGAATTCTGTGGATTGTTTGCCAAAAGAATAATGTGGAGCATAATCTCTGATTCTATTAGTTTATTGGTTTGTCAAGATTTAGGTCCCCACATGTCCGCTGGACCATTAAGGGACGAGATAACAAGTGGAGTCCCCACTTGCCCTAAATCTAGTCAGTGCAGTTGTGTTTCATTGACACCTTCCAGTTGTATTAGTGTTATACCTCCTTCGAGGAAAGAGTCAATGAAAGACTCAATGAAAAGTCATTGAAAGAGTCAATGTAAACACTCATTGTAAGTCGGGTCAATATAAATTGATAATGTGCCATTGTATTAATTTTATATCATTTTTCTCATGCAGGCTTCACTTCTGGTTTCTATATCGATTTGGAATTTCAATTTTGGAATATTATGTAAGATGTCAAACATGGATTGTGGGAAGAAAAATAAAACATCAAAACAAAAGGATGTAATATCATATTTTCAAAAGCCTCAGTCCAATAATCCACATCTTATTCATGCTTCAATATCTCTTGAGCAAGGTATCGGTGAGAGAGATGTCAACACTTTTGAGAATTCATCTGCAACCCAGAAAATGGATGGTAGAATACATTCCTCTAATGATCAAATTGAGACAAATGCATTTCCATCCAAAATTGGTAGTACAAATGTTGAAGATTTTTCATTGCAAAGTGACACAGTGCATTCACGGAAAAGGAAAAAGGGCCAATGGGATGCAAGGAGAAAATTCAAAGCTGATTGGGTCTCAAGATACCCATGTATTGAACCAATACCTCCAACAAAGGAGAATGAAACCTCATGAGAAGTTAAATGCATTTCATGTAGTTGGAAACTTGGCAAGGTAGTGAAATTACAGATGAAGTTAGACACAATCGAGAAGCATGTTGGGAAGGTGTATGATAAGAAAATTGCAAATGATGAGAATAAATCTACTACTAGATGGAAATATGTTAGCGAATGTTGACATCTCCAATTTGAAGTGGAATATAATGAATTCTTACTAAATAAGAAAAAACTTGAGGAAAGTGGAGGAACCATCAAATCTCAATTTGGAAAGATGATGGAAACACATTTCTTATCAAAGACAATACAATTAAGCACTGTATTTCACCTCCTATCCAATGGTTGTCCTATGACAGATTATCCAAAAATGACGAAATATCTATCATTTAAGTGCCAATTTTTCCATCTTCTCATTGGTCTTTATTGAGTGGTTGGGAATGGGGAAAACATCTAGCTCAAGTAGAAAAGGACGATATGAAAGAGAAGATTGGAAATGCTACATTTTTGTCACTATCTTTGGATGAAGTTACGGCTATTGATAATACTTCATGGATCTGCATGAGCATTTATATGGTCAATGACCATATCAAACATTCCTATCTACTTGGAATTCATAAAATGACCAAAAGTTCTACAACAGACAATATTTATGAACTTGTTATTGATAGTTTGAAGGAAATTGGTGGTATGGATCATTCCATGATTGCAAAAAAGTTAGTATGCATTGGAGCAGATGGAGCATCAATAATGCAAGGAAAAAGGAATGGCCTTTGTGCTAGAATGCAACTCTCGGCTTCACCGTATATGCTCAGTATTCATTGTATGGCTCACAGGATGAATCTTGCATTTAAAATAGTGAGAAACTTTTCATTGGTTTCAAAGGTAGAATATATTGTACGTGAGGTTCATGCATACTTTTGTCGGAGTCCCAAACGATTTTTAGAGTTAATTTTTTTTTTTGATGGTGTTACAAATGGAAAAAAACTATTAAAAGATGTTGATACAAGATGGATATCATTGAAGGGACCAACTGAAAGACTATTCAATGAATATGCATCCTTGGTAGGGGTGATGTATGTACATCGCTCAAGTGTAGAAAAAGCTCAAGCTCTTCTATTTCTACTAACTGATATAGAGACATTATTAACATTGGCTGGAATTCTTCCTATGCTTCATGAAATGAATAACCTCGTGAAGATGGCTCAGAGTTGCACGATGTATATTTCTGAATACACAAGAGCAAGAAAATTAACATGTCTTGCATTGGATAATTTGTATATTATGGAAGATTCTTTTACAAATTTAGCATTTACAAATTGGAGGAAGATTATCAATATAGAAAGTGATGAATTTTTTTTGGAAGTTTGATGAAAAAGGGGTGCTATATATGGCAGTTTGTGGGCATATGGTTCCCTTTTATTATAATGAAAAGATAGGAAGATCCACCAAACAGTGCTCCGTCTTAAGAGAACGATTTCACGATGTTGTAATTTCAGTGAGAGACAACTTGAAAGAAATTGCAAAATCACTATCATCAGAGGTAAGAGAACGGTTTCCTCGAGATGAATTGTTGGAGGCCATGTCTATCATATACCCTCAATATTGGGACCATAGTCAAAATGAAAATTTTTAGAAGATGACTTTATGAAGAAAATCAAGATTTTGCAGAGCCATTTTTGTCGAGAGGCCGAGATACAAGGAGAACATATTCAAGGTATTTTAGATAAAGAAAAAATGGAAAATCAATCTCAATGCTTTGGTAAAATAATGTGGGACCAATTTTCTCCGTCGGATAGTAAAGAATATGGTGCAATTACAAGATTATGGACTAAGCTTAGTGGTAGCGAAGTGCTATGGGAAAGAATGTCAAAATATTTCAAATTAGCAGATTTATTTTTGGGATCAGTGGAGGATGAGAGAATGTTTAGTGCATTGACATTCTTGAAGTCAAAGTTGAGGAACAAGCTTGATAAAAATGTGGATACATGCTTAAGATTATATGTAACAAAGTATGAGGTTGACAATTTTCCATATGAAAGAGCATTAGCTCTTTGGCGATCCGATCGTGAAAGAAGGGGAGAAAACAATATAACAAATATATCTAATGAACTTGATGTGGAAAATGAGGACTAGAGCCAAAATGTCAAAAATGAGGACCAAGGCCAAAATGTGACTTGGAAATTGGATTTCACCTAAGATTGTATATGACCTATACTCATTAAGGACTCTTGAGTCCTATTTTTGTCCAGATGTTCCATGTACCCTTGTTGGTGATCACTATATGTGAATTTGAGGTCGTGTTTTAGGTAAAAATAGATTCTACATTGTACTTTTTTGTTGT
>LPNX011102357.1:386348-415677 GCA_001517045.1 Pseudotsuga menziesii
TAAGCAAAGAGAAAAATGGTCTATGCACTAGGTTGTTATGAATTGATTGTAGGATACCTATTGGCACGAGACCAACATTCATCTAATCCAATAATCAATTGGCTTAATTACAATGCATAATTGTATTAGCCTCCAGTGGCAAATATTCTTCCAGAAGACTGTCATTATCAACCAAAGATCTTGTGAGGTTGTTTGTACTTCATTGATGGTACTGATTCTCTATTGTTTAATTCTTGTATATTGTTGAGGCTGTTGCTTTGCTTTTTTTTGAGCTGGCTCGTAGTCTTGATCGGGCTGCTAAACCTTACTAAACCTTACTAAAACTTCCTAGGCTGATATGTGACTGTATTGACGATTCTATCTTGGGTCACAACATTTGTGACCTTGCTTGACCTTGTGGGATGTTGTAGATAGGGCCGTGACTTTTTGGGCTTCTATATATGTCTTGTGAACCTTGTGGGCTTCTAGATCTGAACCATGAACACTTGTTAAATTGTTAAACTCATCTATGACTGTTTAAAGGATGTTTGGATTAAGTTGTGATCATTGTGAGACCTCTAAGTTTGAACCGTAAATTTCCTAAGGTCTGTTCATCCTATTAGAAAGGGATGCAATTTTTTTAGGCCTATTTGGAGTAGGCTATCACTACTGGTTGTTTTGACATGTTGATATAGGTCTGTAATAATGAATTAGTAGCTTCATAATAGTGATAGATCAGATCTGAAGCAGTCCCAAACTGATGTGTGTTCAAGTGGTGGTAGGGGGGTTGATTTTTGATGGGATTGAGACTCCCTAACCATTTGATGGATCGACAGGCTGAATTTGTCTCTCATCTATTGTTCTCAGAGTCCCTATCCTCTCTGTTCCTCATTTTTGGTCTATCAGTTCAATTACTATGGAATCCTAAAGAATGCCAAACAGAATCCGAACCCCAATTCATCGGTAGTCTAGTATCTTGTGCTAAGAAAGAATGGGCTCATTCAAGTACATGAAACCATGTTGGTGTTTAGCACAAATATCTTGACAAATTTTTATGGTTTGTTTATCGCTTTTGTTTGAAGCATTTTGTCGATTTTTGAAGTTTGTGTGTATTTTGGTTAAATATTGTGTTAATTCCTTTGAATGATTCTAGTTCTCATTCGATGCTTGATTTAAACCTTTGTTGTAGCTTGAATCAAGGTTGGTTTTAGGATTTGAGAAAAGATTCTTTTATTAACTTTTAGTTGCATGAATTAATTTTCTTCAATTTTTCAATTATTTTACGCGGACTGTATATTTTCTTTGTAAATACTTATCGTTATTCAAAAAAATAAACGAGCTCTACATATCTAAGCGAAGACAAAAATGGTCTATGCACTAGGTTCCTATGCATTGATCGTAGGATACCTATTGGCACAAGACCAACATTCATCTAATGCAATAATCAATTGGCATAATTACAATGCATAATTGTATTAGACTCCATAACCATCATTGGATACTGGAGGCCAAGATCAAACATAATGTATGATTCTATGAGTTTATTAGTTTTTCAAGATTCAGGTCCCCACATGTCCATTGGGCCATTAAGGGATGAGATAAAAAGTGGAGTCCCCACTTGCCCTAAATCTAGTCAGTGCAGTTGTGTTTCACTGACACCTTCTTGTTGTGACTTGTGAGTCTACATGTTCTGTTGTTGATGATGTGATTCATGTTATTTGACTAATGTTGTTATTCTTTTATTTTGACAATATTATATAAATCAGTGAAAGATTCACCAGTTTTTACAATTTTTTATAATGAAGTTAAATATTCGCCAAATTTTTACAACATTATATAATAAAATGAAAGATTCGCCAAGATTTTACAATATTATATAATAAAATGAAAGATTCATCAAAATTTTACAACATTATATAATAAAATAAAAGATTCGCCAAATTTTTTATATATAAATATTATATTATTTGATAAAATCACCTTCAAATTTTCGTATATATCGGAGAGATTCACCCAATTTTTATACATATAATTATAGGGGGGGTTCTTAAAATCATCCATGTCCCATACTCCCCCCCAAAAATGAAATCAATGGGACTAAAAAGTATCTCAGGGTCTGTTGTGCCCCTACCCAACAGCCTTTAAAAAACATTATTTCTTCAAATAAAATTGTATTTTGTTTGATGAAATGTTTGAATTTCATATAGCAAACTTAAAGAATTAAAAGTTACTAAAATGGTGACATTCCAGAAGCTATTAAAACATGAAATTCAATGTTTTTAAAGAAAACCTTTGCAAACTATGGATTAGTTGACAAAATTACTTTTTTGAAATTATTATTTTGAGTGGATAAGTGTTAATAATTTGTCATCAATCTACTAGTGATTTCTTATCCAAATATTTATCCTTCAGTTATGTGATTTTGTTATCATAAATATTGATAAAGTTTTTGGAAGGGTGATTATTGTATTGATGACATCTTATAAATGGGTAATTTTGATTCAATTATTCAATTCATTTAACGATGGATATTGAAAGATAAAACCATGCATTCAATTTAAGAGTTTGAAAAATATTTTACTAAGTCTATCTTATTATTTTTGCTATATTATTAAAAGTGTTGAATAATTAAAGATCAAATACGTATCTTTATAATTAATAGACTTTATTTATTTTTATTATTTATACAAGATAAATAAATCTTTTAATTATTTTGTATAAATATAATAAATAAAGTTCTTTGATCTTTTAAATGTTTACCTAGAAAATTAGGTATAATTAACACTTTATTTTAATTTTATCATATTTGCAAAAATACCAGGAATTAATGTGAATTTTATAAAGGCTTAGAAATGAGCATACTTTGCCTTTGAAGATTATTATCTGATTTATCCATTGGTTATTTGAATAACGGCACGTGGTTATCAATGAAGATTGAATGAGCTATTAATTCAATGGAAATGTTTGTGAATTTTGTTTTATTCACAATGGGATCCTCATATTAAACCAGCTATCTGTTCTTCGATATTGTAGAGATTTGAGAGATGCCAGCCGAATCTATGGATTATTATATTGCTAATAATAATAAAACAAATATCCTGTAGATGCTAAAATGTTTTAATTGCACATATTGAAACAAATCGCAGATTTTGAAAACGGCAAAAGAGCTGGAAAGATCATTAGTTAAGCTATTTATTTTCTCATGATTGAATTCTGTTTACACTTCTTTCTTTTATTAGGTTTTTCATGTGCAGATGCTAAGGATACTGTTATGATTCTGGAAATTGGCAGGAGACGAATTTTATTCCCTGTCAGTTATTAAAAACGCCTCCTCAATTAACAGGCGTTTTTCCAGGCCACGTTGTGAACAAATGGAGATAGATATGAAAAATCCGCGACATGGGTTTTTCTCAGAACGGACCCATTTAGTTATACTCACGAGGATTTTGCCAAAAAGTGATGGATTCTAGGAGATTTCGGGGGTTTTCTAGACGCGATTTTTGCAGTTGTGGCTGACAAAATTTCGCCTGTGTAAAACCTAATTTGGATTCCGTTTTTGATTATTTAAGCAGACTGAAATTTACTGAAAGAAAAGGTGGACGGGGAGGCTGCCAACGCTGAAGAGATTTCTCTCTTGTAAGCTCAGAAAATACTGCTGCCTGAGGTCGATAGTTGATGGAGAGGAGACAACAAGACTGTGGTTTGATTTATCTGCAATTTTATACAGCTATTTGTCTTCAGCTACGATATGTTAAACTGGTGATATTTTTAATATATGTTTTTAGTTTGTATACTGAGCATATAGTTTTGATATTTATGAGTCTTGTCATTTCTTTTCTATTTTATCTATGTTTGTTATAATTCTCTAAGGAATTTTGCAAATATATATGTCTTGTACGATTATCGATTTTTAATATTTTTGATCTTGCTGATATGTCATGTTGTTTAATTAATGAATGATATCATTATTTATATAATATGTAATGATTACTGTATGGTTTTGTTAATGTTTAAATTTCTTTAAATATTATCAAGTATATTCATGCAGTATTCCTATCAGCATAGTTCGATTCCAGGTTTAATATTCTTTTCACTTTTGATAAGGATAAGATCGAAAATAGATTAATATGCTGTTTCTTTTAAATTATTTTATGAAAAACAGCCATTGAATTACATTAAGGTTCTTTCTTGATTTTTTTGTAATTAATGTATATTTGTTAATAATACAATTTTGTAATTATTTTAACATGTTAATATTTGATTAATTTTGTGATTATTATATTATAAGTTAAGATTAATTGCATAGATTTAGTTCATAGACTATTATTAATTATATTAATAATTCATTAGTAATTAGATTAACTAGTTTAATTTTCTATATTTGTTAACAAGTTTGTTGTGTATATTTGTAGGTATTTAATAAATTTAACAATAGTTTCGTTTCAGTTTTAGACTTTCAGGCTAACAGAGCCTTTAAACCTGTCGGAAGCAACCATCCCAAACAGCTTGGAACCTGCTCTAAGGATCTCGGTCTGGGTTGTCTTTCCCGTTACGTGCATATTCACATATGCGCGTCAACAGGGTCCCATTGCTTGTATTGCACTCCAACAACTAAGAGTGCTCTCCAACCCATACCATTAGGAAAGAGAGTCCCGAGATCTCATTTTATTGTATGAATTCTTCCAAACATCATGAGTACATAATATATATCATCAAAGTACATAACAACATAATAAAAATGTACTATCAAGGATGTGCCTCATCAAATAATCATGAAAGTGCTTATACCTCCAAGTAAGTAGAGCACCATTTTCCAAGTGCGTACAAGCTTCAAGTGACCAATCAAATATGCTCCAATGACATAGGTGAGGATCCCATGTCCCATAATTATGCTCCACAAATATTTAATGTGCATCAATATAATCATCCATGTGTCCTTTCATTCAAGAAGTGAATGAAGAACTTCCACCAAAATCTGAACCAAAAAAGGAGCAAAGAAAAAATGAAGACTTAAAGTGAATCAAAGAAGTCTCATCAATACACCCATGGATATGTGTATCATCATGAAATAATAGAGGATTTTGATGCCAATAATAATGTTCTTCAATTGTATATCTCTTCAGCCAAGTGTGGGATGAAGTTTCTCCAACATCAAATAGACCAGGCAAGGAGCAAGGAAAATCATGAGTCTCCAAGTGTCTCAAGGAAACATCATAGATGCACCCATGTATATGTGTATAATAATAATGTAACAAAGGATGTTGCTGAAAATGTAAATAATATGGTTCTCTAATCATGTCATCATCAGAAGGAGGGATATAAATTCCATACTCTTCATGTGGCACTATAAAAAGGAAACCTTTAGCCCATACTTCATTATGATGAATGATGCAAAATTTGGATGTGTACGATGTAGGAGAAAGAACCAACTCACCCAAATTATCAGAAATTGCAAATTTTTTGTCATGTTAAGGATCCATAGAGGTAGGATTATGCACCTCCCTTAAAACTACAAAACTTTCCTCACGGGTTGGTTCCAAGGTGGTGGAATCATGCACTTATTCAAAAAGTGTGTAACCATTTTCAAGAGGAAAATCAAGTTCCTCTTCCACCACAACAAGTGATTGGATATCATCAATATGATATTCAAACACATCAAGAACCTGCAATTTTCCATGGCTCTCATGATACCTCATGTCATGAGAATCCTCCAAGCAATCTACCATATAACAATTTGAAACATAAGAGGAAGAACAAGTATCTTGCAACCTCTCAAGAAGTTGCTCATTTTGAATTTTTAGCTCATTAATTTCCTCTTTATTACTCAAGTATGTCTCATGTAACCATTCATTAAGCTAAACCAATTTTTTTTGATCAAAAAACAAAGGCATGAAATTACCATCAATGTTGCACATTTCTCTTTGAATCTTCTCCATGTCTTCAAGGAAGGATGGCTCCTCTAATGAAGAAATTTTTCAACAAGAATTTGAAATGAATGATTTAGTGTCATGGAGTATTCTAAGTGCCTCATGGATATCCATTTCATTCATCTTAAAATACCCTTCAATGAAGGATGGTTCATGGGAGTGAACCTCCTCTTCTTCTTTCTTCTGGGTTTGATCAACTTCTTGAAGCTCAAGTGGTGATGGGGAAGTTTACCTTGGTTCTTCATTAGCTGCTACAAGGTACTCATATTTATGCTCATGATAAATTTTGCTTGCAACAACATTTTCAAATCTGATATCTATGTCACCAACATAGAGTTGTGAGCACCCATTAGTAGGTACTCCTTCACAGTTCAAGGATCCATCAATAGATTCTCTTTGATTTTCACAACCCCCATCAACAAGGATTTTGAGCTTGTATTCACCTTAATCTTTATGTTATTATCTGAAATCACCTTGAATTAATTGATGCTCCAATTCATGATTCTTTTTTTCTTCCTTCAATGGTGTATCTAGGCTCTCTTCACAAGTAGGCTGTTTTTTTTCTCATTTCATGCTCCTCTAAACTTGTGGATTGTTATTGACCCTTAATGAATTCACATTTGAATAATTTTTACATATATTAATTCAACCAATCATAAAAGTATTCAAAATTAATTTTCTTATCTGTCTCTCCATGATGGAAACTTCTACTACCCCCCGCCGCCAGCTAGCCCCTAAGTTGGCTAGCCATCAATTCGAATACTTGCATAATATGCTTGGTTGTGTCATCACAATATGACTTAAAACATTTATTAATTCATTATATATCATACATAAATTAAATAGGTTCCAATACCATGCTATGATACCATTGTAATGTCCCTTTTTTGAAATTTTATTACCATGACCAATTTTTCACTTTTTCCCTATTTTGACCTTTGGCTAGTTTTGATGTCTAGGTCTCCAAATTGACCCAAATTCTCCCAAATATTTTGAGAGGGTGTATGAATTTTATTAATAATTTAATATTATGTTTAGGGATTATTTTTTACCCTCCAATTAATTCTTCAAACTTGTTTAATATTCTGGTTAAAGTAGGAGTCTTTACTAGCCAATTGGGGTTCCAATTCCCCCCTGGGTAAATGTTGAAAATGGCTTCTCAAATGATCCCAAACCCACTCGAATTTATGAAAAGAGGCAGAGGATGTTTAAGGGGAATTTTTAATTTCTAATATGAATCATTATTCAGTTTATACAGGCTGTTATTGCCCTCTCCCAAACAGCTACAAAATCACTAATTCGACCCTTGGGGAAATGGCACCAAATCTTCTCCAAATGCAATTAAACTGAGTAAAATGACTTCAAATGATGATTTGTTGAGAATGAAACTTGCAATAATCATAAATAAAATTCCATTCATAATAAATATATCATAGATACATTATCCCATTCGAAATGATCAGCATTACCATGGCATACAACAATATAGTGGGGAAATGGTCATTGTTTGCTCATTAATATTCACTTTTACATACAACCCTTTGGTATTTAGACCTAATAATTTTTGAGAATAAATAACAGAGAATATTAAAATTATTACAAACATAAATTTACCATTATAATATTGAAATCATCAGCATTCAATGGAATACATCAATATAGTGGGGAAATGGTCATTGTTTGCTCATTAATGATCACTTTTACATCCAACCATTGGGTATTTCCACCTGAAAATTTATGAATATGAATAAAATATTATATTAATATTAATAAAATCAGAAATATTCCATGATAATCTCTCTCAAAGAGCACAACATCTCACCCAAAGCGCAATCCCTCCATGAGCAAGAATATGCAAGAAAAACTGGAAATAGTTGAGAGAATGGGATGTAGTAGAAGGAACCACGAGTATTCTTGTAGATTGCACCTGGAAATAAAAAATACATTAAATCTCCATGAAATATATAAGTGGCCTCTCCAAAAACCAACTTGGATGGGAATATTTCACCCTCGAAATTGGCTAAGGCAAGAAACTAGTCATCCACTAGCTCTCTCAATTCACAAATGAAAATTTCTCAAATGATCAAAATATCCTTTCTTATTTTATCCCTGTATTTTATAAACATATTTGTCCTTCTAAGGTTACCAATCCATCCACAAACGCAATCCAATTCGAATTAGGGTGTGTGCTCAAGATTTTCCATGTGTCCTGCCTTTCCTAGCCTTCCATCTTCCCCCAATTTCGGTAGGAACCCATTGAGCTTCCCCAAATCACATGAGCACCCTATTTGATGCTCTATTTCAACCTAACATGTTGGATATGTCATATATCATCTTTTAGATATGATTTCTGTCATATGTGTCATAGCATCTTCATCACTGTTGTCATAGAGCTAGGGAATCTAGTCCAAGTGTCTCACTAGCTCCAAAATGACTCTTCCTCTACCATGTAAGTTATATTTACTTCCAAATTTGATCTATGATGCATATGACCAAGTGTATTATCCTTATAAATCATCCAATAACATTTATGTTTCCCATGGATTCAAAAATTGCAAGAGGAGGATGCCATGTGGCATAGAAAATCTAGCTTGTGTGGGTCCCACATCCTCCATGTGTCTTCATGATCAATTTCCACTTTGATTTTCCCTTGTATTTATTTATTTAGCTCATTTATTACATATTTATGCCATTCTAATGTTCAAACATCATTTATTGTCCCACTTATTCCAAATCCCAAATCTTCCACCCCCAACCTAGGAAACTAGTAATTTTCCTCCTTGGCAATTATTTGACCCTTAGCATCAATTTGACAAACTCTCATGAATATTGAAAACGTGATTAGGCCATTGTGACCCAATGTAAAATTGCGGACATGAAATCCATGCACAATATAAATTAAGACATCATGTGAATATGGAATTTAATAAAATACTCACAACTAGCTATGTAATGCAACAAGAGATGGGGGCCAGGGATGATTTTAGGGGTGAATTTTAGCCCAGTGGGATATTTTTCCATGTTTTTATCCAAAAAAAAATTCACCATTTTGCAATTTTTGAAACCCTGTTTCGGCCAATTTAGATGGGGTAAAGTTTTTTCACCCCAAAAATCGCCAAATTATTATATAAACGATATAAAATCTTTGGAAATTAAAATATTTTTTTAAAAAATATCGCCAATAATTTTATAGTTGGTGTTTTAAGAATTGGTAATATTCGCCAACATTTATACACTTTTAAATAAGTATGGTTCCTTAAAATCAACCCTGATGGGGGCATGATTTTCATAAGGAACAGGGAGGGAAATTATTCAAACCCTTGAGCCAATAGTGTTAAGCCAAATGTCAATGAGAGAACCCATAAACCCTCAACTAACCATTTTTACTTATGCACCGAATCAGTTAATTCTTCTAAGAGTTGGTTGAGGCAGTAATTAATGCATTGGGATTGGAGAGGTATGGCAGCCAATTTCATGAATGGGAAAACCATGAATTCTGGGAAATTATATTTTTGTTTATGGGGAAAGGAAACACCCAGAAATGTGTGCCAAATCCATTCCTCACCCATGATTTTCACTTCCTCACGCAGTTGGAGCTAACTAGGATGTTTTCTTCACATTTTTCTGCATTTTCCTTCATTTTTCCATGGTTGGAAATCCATTTTTGTGTTGCACGGTCGATGGGAAGAAGACATTCATGATTTGGGGGTTTATAGAGGTCATTCTACCCATATAAGGCCCATAAACATTTTCTGAAATCAAATTTTCTCTCCCAGGGTTGATTCCCCATCTACAGTTTCGCTTTTGGTTGCCAGGACTTCTGAGACTAATGGAAACCCCATCTTTTGAATCCCACAACCAAAATGTTTTTCTTCATACCCAACACTTGTGTTTTGCTGTTATGTGAATCCTTGTTTTGGTATGAACTGTAAGTAAGAATTAGGAGTGGAAGATGACCAGAATTGGCTTGATAAACCTAGTGAAGAGAGGAACCTCACAAATGATCAAAATAGGTTGGCTACTCTTCTATGCACACCTTGGAGAACACTAGAATGGAAGGTATGGCTTGAGGGACTATGTAGTAGTGAAGGGAATACTTCCTTGTGTTGGGTGTGTAGGTAATGTGGGGACCAAGCTAGATATATCTAGTAGAGGTATCCATAGCTATGTTGTTGAGCTCACTATCATAGCAATTATTCCTTTCTACTTCCTTAACAACTTAATAAACCCAATTGTGGATTGGATTGGTTGAAACTTGGTGTGTATTTGTCTATGTGTGAGTCGGATGTTCCCTTTTTCTTTGTAGAAATCATGCCCAACTTAGGGGTGGCAGTTTTGTTGAGAGATTGATGAGCACAATTGGCCTAAGGTTGGGTGGAATGTTGTTTCATCATAGCTACTTGCTCGGGGCATCTCATTTTCAAGATACGTACTCTCTTGTATTAATTCTGCAATGTATTTGTTTTAAGAATTATAATGAATGTATTGAATGCTTCCTAGAGGTTCAAGTAGATATATACTTTCATTGTATTTTCCTGCATTATACATCTCCATACATATTTTACTTCCAATGCATTTTTCTTATCTTCATGGGGCTAGATGTCGGGTTATAGCTTCACGTCCTCTCCATCACACTAGATTGACAAGAGGGGATGTGACATAAGTGAATCTAAACCTTCTTAAGTATCCTTAAACTTGATTAAGAGTTAACTGTCGGATTAAAGGGTGATTAAGGGGGAAGTTAATCACGATGACACATTGTTCATGGGAATTGTGGTTTCATGCAAAAAGTGAATTGGGGAAACTGTCAGGGGTATTTGGTGGTGAACACAATACATGGATCCCGAATTTAGAAGGCAAAGGGAGAGCATGTGCATGCAAAACATTGGAATACAGATAAGAAAAAGATGAAAGAAGAAGAACACAAGTCAATGTCAAATCAAAATTATTGTCTTTACTGGGAAATCATGGCCAAAACCTAAATGAAGCTTTCATTTGATTGATTTGTAGCAATCATTGGGCTGGTAGAAAAAATTAAGTGCCCAAACCTGAACCTACAAGCCAATTGTTGATATAACCATGACCATGATTTGTGTCTGGTTTCTCTAGTAAAATGGAAAATGGTGCATGCAATTAACTTAGTGGAATTTTGATCATTAAGAACACCAACGATCATCAATGTGGTCCTAGAAGAAGGAATCTAAGGGAATGAATTGCATTGTTTTATATGGAATTGGTAATGATCCAATTATCTTGACTGTCAAGTGAGAAATTTTGAGAATCCCTCGTACTGGTGAGAATTATGGTGGTGAATGCATGAGTCTTAGGTCGAAGTTGGTGTTTTGTTGAGATAAATACAAGAAGAATTACAGGTAATTCCAAGAAGATGGGTAACACTTTTTGGGAAAATTTGGCGATGAAAACCTGATTTTTTACTGATGTGCTAGATATAAGTCCTCGAAACCCATATACGCCATGTGAATTTCGACTTGTAGTAAAAAAAAATTGTAGAATATTATGTTGGCTTCCCAATGATATTTTTTTTTAAAATACTCTGATGTCATTTAATGTGTGAAAATTTTCTTTTAATGAACTGTGTGACCATAAAAATTTGAAGAAGTTAATAATCTGCATATTTTTTTGTTAATTTATTTCGCAATATACAATTATTTATTATTTTTCGAAAGTGACCACATCTGATTTCAGCATCATTTTATACACATGTGTGTCCATCCTAGATTTTTTTCATTGTTTTCAAAAATTGAAAAACCAAAGACACCCTTTTGAAGAGGACACACCGATGTGTGGGTTGTGTATTTTTACAAAAATTTTGGATGTGTATATTTTACCCTGCGTATTTTTCTTTGAGCTGCTTCGAAGTTGTTGTCTGGTTTTCTAAGTGTAAGTTTTAGAACTAATTTAAAAAAAACCCATATGAATGCCAAAATGCATGCATGATATCTCAATGGATATAGGATTCAGTGACAAATATATCGGTATGAACTTCGCTCAGTTGTGTTCCATGAATGGCAGGGTTTACACTCCTAGAAGACATAGAGAAACATTGATTTTCTTGAAAGAGGGCTAAATTTTTGTTTTTCAAGCCCTTGATCGAGGTATTAAGCTTGATCGAGGGTTGGTCAAAACCTCGATCGAGGGTTTGTCAGAACCTCTATCGAGGTTTTATTAAACCCTTGATCGAGCTACTCTTAAACACTTGAAAAAAAGCTTTGTACATGACTACCAATATACTAGCATATTTTTCCGGGATATAAGCTTTACCTTATGTATATTATATATATGTATTATATATAATATTATGTTCATGTAGGAAATTTTAGAAATGGGTTTCAAGGACCCATATAAGAGAATTTAAAAGAAAAATTACAAAAGAATAAAGGGGAAATGGGAAATTATAATTTTTTAAAGATGGTAAATGTAAAAATAAAAAATAAAAACATAAGTGAAAAAAAAATTAAAAAAAAATAATGAAATAAAAAATAAAAAAGTATAAGAAGAAGGATACTTATTCTCAACATTGTAATAAATATAAAGAATTTTTTTTTTTCATATCCGAATAAATGATAAGAATATAAATGCATAAGAAGAAGAATTGAAGGAGCAATAATATAATACTTATAACCATAGTGAAATATACTAGTAACAAGGGAAGTTGTCCTTTGTTTTTTAGATTTAGTTTTTTGAAACTATGAAAGAGGCATCAAAGTTTAGGGAACGAGAAAACTCTTTCCATAGTTCACCTAGAACATATAATTAGAATTCTCTCATTGTATAGATAATGTGTACATAAACAGAATTGACAATTATTACCTATTACCAATTTGTTTCATCTAGACACGAGTACATTAAGAATATAGCAAATGGATACAACTCATGAAATAAACATGACATGCCAACTCGCTCAACTCATAAATTTTTTTTTTTTCATAGTGATAATAATATGTTGCACCCCATATATGCGACCTTGTGATCCTCCTTATAACTAAATTTAATGAAGTTTAAATTTTTTCTGGACCAAAGATATTAACAAAAACATTGAACTCTATGTTGAAAAGAGACATGGATTTAAACAACACTATAGATGACATTGATTATGAATATTGAGTGCCGTGACCAAGTGGACAAACTATTGTTTGTAGCAAAATGACCATGACATAGATACAATAAACCCTTCAATGCATCCTAGCATGATAACTCAAAACTTTAACCAATAGTTGTGAAACCTTGATGGTGATGCTAGGGATTCATTTTGGGGCTTTAACAATAATTTTAGAGTTTGTGAAATACATGCATTTAATTTTTTTTAATGCTTATATTCAAGTAGTATCATGGCGTGTTTTCATTAGATTTCAACATCTAGCTAGTTTATGTCATCAGTGGTTGGTAAGGAATTTCAACATCATTTGATTCCTATCAGCAATATATCCAATGTGTATACAATGTAGTACAAAAATGTAGTGAAATGTTTTAAATATTAAAAATACTTTTCTCCTTCATATATAATTTTTAATTTTAAAAAACTACAATTAGGTGATATGACTTTGAATTTACACTAATTTTTATCTTAATCGTCATGTTCTATTCCACCATGGGCTTTGAGCTTTAAATATCTAACCCGGGGATCTATACCATAGGTAGATCATAGTCTTGAGAATCCAAGTCGAGTGGACACAACTCATCCAAGTTGAACTCATCAACTGAATTGCATGCATCATTTTCATAGTATTGTTTTTTCATTGAACCCATGAGAGCAATGATGCATGCAATTCAGTTGATGAGTTGAACTTAGGCGAGCTGTGTCCACTCGACCTAGATTCTTAGGACTACGATCTACTTATGGTATACATCTTCGGGATAGATATTTAAATCCCAGAGCCCAGGGTGGAATAGAACATAATGATTAAGATGAAATTTAGTGTTACATTCATAGTCATATCACATAGTTGTAGTTTTTTAAAATTAAAAATTATATACGAAGGAGCAAAGTATTTTTAGTACCTTTAGAGAAATGAAAATGTGAGCATGAAAAAAAAAATATGACCTCACGTCCTTGGGTTATATCAATGTCCATTGTTTACTCTTCAAAATTGTTATTGTGCCACACATTTGCAGTTAATTTTGCTAGTAAATTATTGAATGCCATTAGAATTTACATCAATAACACATGACTAAACATGATACTAATTCTCATTTCGACAATAATTGAAAATTTTCAATGACATGAATTCAAATGGGGATTCAAAATACAAGGTGTCCAAGGATCTTTTGGAAGACTTCATTAAACGAAAAGCTCGATCGAGCTTTTTAAAACTTTAACTAAAAAAAATATTCGAGTGCCCATATTCATGTGTGCACACCAATATGCACACCCAAAAATTTATTTAATCAAAGTTTTTCAAATCTCGTATTGTTCATAGGAACAAGGTCTTCGAATTCAATTAAAATCAAACATAGAATTATATGATAATAAAATTTAATAAAACATATTTTTGACTAGAAAAATAATACTTGTGGGTAATAGTACATACCTTGAAGAAGAAACAAGTAAAAGCGTTACTACTCCCACTTTCTCTAGGTTTTATGTGTAGATATTATTCATGGAGTAATTGGAGTTATAGAAGTTGGATTAATAGATGATCAATCATATCTATAACTCAAATTACTCCATGACCCATATCTACAAATGAATATAAATGACCCTTTTCTATCCAACAATAGTAGTGAATTATATCAAAGGTCTGTTTCCTATTTATAGTAAAAATGATTAAAGATGCTCAATCAAGCTTATTTTAACCCTCGATCGAGATTTATTTTTAACCCTTGATCAAGCACTTGTACCTCGATCGAGGGTTTGGAAAAATCTCGATCAAGGTACGTTTTTGTGTTTTTTTCTGAAATTGCGTTGCCAAAAATTGTAACCCACCTCCATGGATGCACCCTTACCTACATTTGGATGGAGTGTGGCTTCCAGAAAGCCAATTTACAGATAGTTGAATTCATATAAGTTCTCAAATCCACACACACACACACACACACACATATTGTCATGTGGAAGAACATAATGTGAATGTTGTTCATGATCATGCATGTTAGGTATACGATGGTTTTATTGATAAGATTAATGCTTTGAAAAGGAAATTGACAATATGACATTTTCACAGAGTTTGAATTATTGTAACATAATGAATGATTTCCTCGATTGGGATTCGACATGCCTTTTGAATGAATGAATGAGTTAGGTGTTTAATTCATTTCATTTTTACAGTTATTCCATGGTTGAAACAATAATGGAATGGGTTACAGATTTCCTGGTTTGGAATAGAATGTCTTAATCTGTGAAAAAATTGTTTCTTGAATTGTGTTGTTAAAACTGTAAATGGAATTATTAGATTAATTATACAATTACTTGTGAAATAGTCCTTACTGGAACAATTACTTGTTTTATATCTGCTCCAGACTTTAATGTCTAGTTGTTTTTCTGTTTAAAATCTTAAAGGGAATGAGTTATGGGATTGAAAGACTTGTCTAAAATTTCTTGGTTATTTTTTACACCGAAGAAGAAATCCATTAATTTGTATGAAGTTTGTTTTTCTGTTGAAAACTTGTAGATTGCAAGTTTAGTCTATGGCAAGTTTTACATTAAGAATTTCTCTCATTTCCAATATTATTATGTGTCGTTCAAAGAACTGGATATTAGAAAAACAATATCCTGGAGAAATAAAAATAAACAATAAACCAGATGATTTGGTTGTAGACATACCTTGTCGTGATCCTCTTATTGTATTTATCACCTGCCATATATGCATCAACATATCCTTGTAGAACAGTGTCTGAACCTCCAAAACATAATGCATGAAAAGTGATACCTCTCAAATACTTGAGAATACACTATAGGCTACTTTCCAACGCTCTTTACCTATATTTTTCATATACATTCTCACAACTCCCATTGCATGTGCAATATCTGGTCTTGTGCACACCATGTCATACATAAAGCTCCCAATTGTTGATGAATAGGGAACCTTAAACATGTATTATATCTCCTCATGTTCCTTGGGACACATTTCCTTACTTAGTTTCAAATGGCTAGCCAAGGTTTACTAACTGGTTTTGCATTCTTCATTCTAAACCTATCCCACACCTTTTCTATGTACTCACCCGGAGACAATGTCAATTTGTGATTTTTACTATCTCTTGTTATTCTCATACCAAGGGTTTCTTTGCAACACCCAAATCCTTCATCACATCACAAATGATATATCTAGTTTCCTTTTGAGCACATTTATATCTTGTATGTTAGACCCTACAGCAAGCATGCCATCCACATACAATAACAATATAATATATCATCCATTATATAGCATCTTGAAATAAACATAGTGGTCAGAATGACATCTACTATAACCCTATTATGTCATAACCTTATCAAATTTTAAATACCACTACCTTGGATCTTGCTTCAGGCCATACAAGCTCTTCTTCAGCTTGCAAACCAATCTCTCCTTCCCTTTGACCTCATACTCCTGTGGATATTGCATATAAATATCTTGTTCCAAATCCCCATGGAGAAAGGTTGTTTTTATATCTAACTATTCAAGATGCAAATATTCTACCACCAATAGAATTAAAATAGTCCTAATTGAATTCATATTAACAATGGGAAAAATATTTCATCAAAGTCTAGACCTTTCTTTTGTGCAAACCCCTTTACAATAAGTCTATCCTTATACCGCTTATTGCCTCCATATTCTTCCTTCAACTTGTAAAGCTATTTATTATTCAATGCTCTTTTTCTTGAAGGAAACTCAACCAAATCCCAAGTCTGGTTTCTTACCAATTAGTTCATCTCCTCATTCAATGCCTTTATCCCACTTATTTCTAGTTTCCACCTGTATTGCATCTTCATGTAACACCCCGCTTTTGACTCCGTTTGCATTAAAAATGTATATGATGTATATATTGTAATTAATCGCGGTGGGTAGATAAAGGAAAAATCCCAACCATTGATTTAATGTTTTATGTTACGACGATTAAAATAGTTACCAATGGTATATCGTGCTATCCGACAAATTATAATTTTTGCATCATGTAAATATGCATTTTAATTAAAATACCCACAACCAGCTATGTCAATGCAACCATAATGAAAAGGGCATGATTTCCTAAGGATATGGGGGGGGTGTATAACCTTTGGGATCCATTGGGGAACAACCAAGTGTCAATTGATAAACCCATTTAGTTGTCACCTAGCTTTGGTCTTACTCACCATTTACCCCTTGTCTCATTCAACAACATTTTTGTATTATTCTTTTCTCAACTACCAAATTAAAATACTCTGATGTTAGTTGGGGTAGTTATTGCATGGACAGTGGTCTGTGGTAGGTCTGTTTTTCCTTTCCCACATGCACACTCCACCAAGAAGCATGTTCATCCTCACATGGGCAGGAGGAGAAGAGACCACGACCCCCATACTTAATTTTTTTCCTCACACCCAGAACTGGGATAGCTACCTTACCCTCACGATTTTTGCTGTGTGTAGTTCTCGTTCACGATTTTGGGCCCTAGACATTTCCCCCATCATCATAAATACATGTTGTGATCTCTCTCAAGTGGGTGGGAAGTTTGTTGTGGGTGAATTTTGTTTTTGGGTTTCCCAAGCAATTTAGAGGAGAGCCCACATCCTCTTGGGTGTTGTTGTTGATTTCATTTTTGGCCACGTTAGGGCCAAAACATCCTTGGGATACGATTTGTTGTTAGTGGGTTGTTCTTACCCTCCTTGGCAACTAGTTTTGTTGTTGAACTATTTCCTCAACCCAGAAATGGTGTATATTGCTGTGTATGCAATTGGTCTTTGGATTGTGTAGGAGTGGAAAGGAGTCTGCTTGACAAACCTAGTGTTTTGCAGGAGCCTCATATTAAATTGAGTAGATAGATCTATGTACAAACACACAACTCACAAAAATAGATTACACAATTTACTCAGCAATTAAAGAATGAAACAGTGCAAAAATGTCTTGTAGTTGTGAATGATTTCATTAATAAAAAAATTAATCAGATAATAATTACAATGAAGTACAATGGCTTTAATAGCCACATGAAATTCGAATCCACATGAGGAAATTCGAATTGATAGACTCTACTTGACTGTAGGTAACTAATACCTTGTCTAAATCACTATCGGAGGACTCAATAGTTAACCGACCTTGTCTAAACCATAACCGGAGTTCATCGGAGCTCTAAAACACAACTCAAGTGTTACATTCATTGTTGACTAAGGCTAACTGACTGTGGTAGGTGATAAATGCGCCCCTCCTTAGTGCAGTCATGTAAACCTAGCGCTAACTAAATGTGGAGGACTAGAACTGAATGTAACTGACTCCTAACTTATCTTGACTAGTCATTATATGAACTGAACTGACCTTGGTTGGTTTCGGCACTCCTAGTGGCTCCTAAATTGTAGGGATTGGTATAGGAGGCTCCTAAACTGATGCAATTAAGTGCAATAAGTGGCAGTAAGCCTCAATTAGTGTTCCCCACACTTTAGTAACTGAAACATGTACCCTAATTAGGCTAAGTGGACCCAATGGTGCTAATGACTATAAATAGACTGGATGGACTCCTGATTTAGACATGACTCAGAATTTAGACATATGACCAAATTTGGACAAGGGAGGATTAATAATCCTAACACCCCCCCTAAATGCTAACTTGGACAATCTGTGGGCCCTGGTAACTAAGACCATAGGTCACCCATTACATCAAGTAAAATAAAGTAACTGCTTAATACAAGGAGCTGGGGCAAAAACCACATGGGAAAAAAGCCCCCCCTCTATCTAAGCAGGTAGAATCAAGTCTCAAGTTTGAAAAATTTGAAAATATGTTGCTGCAATATTCATTTCTGTGAGGTAGCGAAGCAACATGCATGGTGTGATGTGCACAGGTATTCTGGGGCCTGGCATGTAGACTTCTCCATCTTCTCCAAAAATGATGATGGAAGGAAGGAGGAATGTAACCTTTGTCTCTTGCTAAATGAACAGGTGTATGATCATATCCATTCTTCTGAATGTAGTGAGACTGAGCCCTTTCCATATAACATCTTACAGGGAGTCTATTGCATCTCTCTAAAGGAGGTAAGATTACATGGCATAGCGCAAGGGTCTTTCCTTTCTGAGTGTCAGGTGAGTTTCCAATCATCTTCCTAGCTTCCAGTTTAGAAGTAGGGACTGAATCTAGATATGAGTCACCCTAAATCTCAATCTCATAAACTGATAAAGATGGATCTGCAATACTAGTAGAAGCTATAAAAAAGTAGATGCAATGATTTTACCTTCCCTTGCAAGTGGTTGCCGAGAGTGCATTGGTTCTGAAGGAGGCATGAAATGTGAGAACTCATATGATTTTGAAGCATGATTTGTAATACCCTTTGCAATGATGCTCCCAGTAGAGATATCTATGATATCCATTGAGTCAGGACCAAATATCACTAGCTTTGGAGATCTAGTATGGGTCATCTGATAGATAGATAACAGGTTTGAAGCTAGGGAGGGAACAAATAGCACATCTTTGAACCTTCCATGTTCAATCTTGACAGAGCCTTTCCCCTTTGTTTTAACTTTACTATTATTACCCATCTGAATACTAGGACCATCAAAGGACTGAAAAGAAGAGAATGGTTCTCTGGATGCAACCATATGGTGGAAGCTACAGAATCAATGAGGAAGACATGTGTTGATGTGCAGCAAGCCTTCAGTGCATGGCCTTTCCTTTGGTATTCTTCATCTTCTTCTTCTTCAGAGTCATCCTTCCTTGCACTAGCAGGTATAGAAATGTTATGTTTCTTCAAAAGAAGAGACATTTCATCAAATTGTCTTCTCATACAGGAGCTTTCTGAATGAAATCTGCTTCCACAATAAGAGCAAAGGACCTTTCCTTTGCCATTCTTCTTGCTTCTCTTCGAACCTAAAGGATATTTTGACTGCTCTTTATTCATGGGAGACTCATCTCTTTGCTTCCCTTTGTCATTCACTACCTTATCTCCTCTTGCAACCAGAGCTATATCTTTGGAAGATCAAATGATCCCCATTTGGATCAATTTATCATTCTCAGAAATAAGAGATTGGATGAAGGCATTAAGAGTGGGCATCTTCCAATTTGGAGTAGTGAGCCTTACTGTTTGGAAGGTGGATACAAAGAATGAGTAGTCTACATTGAGCTTTGTGAGAATGGAAAGGATGAGCTGATCTTCATCCTTCTCCACTTTGCATTGCTTCAATTAATATATTAGGTTCTTGAAATTTGTGAAGAATTCATTCAGTGATTCGAAATTGGATGGATTAAGAGTGATCAGATCAATTTCTAGCTGACGGATCCTCATCTCATCCTTCTTATCAAATAAGGAGGAAAGCTTGTCCAAAACCTCCTTGGGAGTCTTCAATCCTTGGATGTGGAATCAAAGATCTCTAGAGACTGAGGAGAGCAAGTGTCCATGGGATTCATCAAGCCTATTCATGTATTTTTATTTGTCTTTATCTGAAGTTGGCTCTACCTCTGTTTCTTCTATGAGTCTTAAGAGATGCTTGGTGCAGATCATTACCACCATGTCTTCCTTCCATTAGTGATAGTTGAAGGGAGTGAGAGGCTCTACTAGATGATCCATTTTGAATGCAGTAAGAAGGACTGAGCTGCTGTAGCGAATGCAGTGAGAAGAAAGAGCTACTTGTAGCGAATGCTATAAGAAAAGATGATAACCTGTCACACAATCAAACATACAAAGTAAGGTCGAAAGTCTGCACTTTTGGAATTTCCTTCACACCCAGCATAGTTGATCAAGCAAGCTTGATCAACAATTTCTTAACTTGGGATATTAAGTGGTAAATTCTGTGCTTCTGGTGCAGTACTGGAAGGAGCAATTTGCTAAAAAAAATGATCTAGTTGGAGATCTGAGGAGGAGAGGTGTCTTTTCCACCGAGGCTCTGATACCATATTAAATTGAGCACATAGATCTGTGGACAAACGCACAACTCACAAAATAGATCACATAATTTACTCAGCAATTAAAGAATGAAACTGTGCAAAAATGGCTTGCAGCTGTGAATGCTTTCATTAATTAAAAAAGTAATCAAATAGTAATTACAATGAAGTACTATGGCTTTAATAGACACATGAAATTCAAATCCACATGAGTAAATTCGAATTGATAGACTCTACTTGATTGTAGGTAACTAAGACCTTGTCTAAATCACTATCAGAGGACTCAATAGTTAACTGACCTTGTCTAAACCATAACCGGAGTTCATTGGAGCTCTAAAATACAACTCAAGTGTTACATTTAGTGTTGAATAAGGCTAACTAACTTTGGTAGGTGAGAAATGTGCCCCTCCTAAGTGCAGTCATGTAAACCTAGTGCTAACTAAATGTAGAGGACTAGAACTGAATGTAACTGACTCCTAACTTAGCTTAACTAGTCATTAACTGAACTGAACTGACCTTGGTTTGTTTCGACACTCCCAGTGGCTCCTAAATTGTAGGGATTGGTGTAGGAGGCTCCTAAACTGATGCAATAAAGTGCAATCAGTGGCAGTAAGCCTCAATTAGTGTTCCCCGTATTTTAGTAACTGAAACATGTGCCCCAATTAGGCCAAGTGGACCCAATGGTGCTAATGACTATAAATAAACTAGATGGACTCCCGATTTAGACATGACTCCTGATTTAGACATATGACCAAATTTGGACAAAGGAGGATTAATAATCCTAACACCTCATAGATAGAGCTAGAGGGATAGCTCTCTTCTCTACACCCCCTGAATAGCACTGAAAGGGAATTCATGTCTTGAGGGACTGTGCAACAAAGAAATGAATGATTCCTTGTGTTGGGTGTATGTGTATGTCTTAGGAGTCAAGCTAGTTCTGGTGAAGGCATCCTTAGCTCTTCAGTGAGCTCACTAGCTTAGCAGAAATTGCTTCCATATCCTGATCACCTGATAAACCCAAGTTGTTGGCTTGGTTATGTTTGGTTATGTCCCCTTGACAGTATGATAAACCCAAACCTAGCTTTGGTTTGACTGAGTTTTGACATATATTTGGCTATGTGTGAGCCTGCTAGTTTCCTTTTCCTTGCGGAATCATGCCCAGCTCAGGGGTGGCAGTGTTGCTGAGAGATTAAGGAGCATAGTGGCCTATGGTTGGGAGGAATGTTGCAGCAACATAGCTGGTTGCGGACGAGCTTTCTCATAAGATAAGTCTTCTTGTGTAATCACCCATGCAATTGTTTTGTTTATGTGAATTATGATGAACATGTAAAATGAGTTGAATGCTTGAACTAAACGTAATTTTCTTCCGCTAAATGTTAATTATTTATGCATATGTGTATCTTGAGTTCAATGCATTTTATTTTACATATTTATGGGGCTATATTCCCGGATAGATGGTATATCAGTAACATCCTCTTCGTCGATTGGAGGGTTGGGGACATTACAGTGTGTTATCAGAGCTTTGTTGTAGCATGGGCCTCAATGGGCCATGAGGAAGCAGTGACAGAGGCAAGATTACCTCTGCCCAACATCGAAAAAATGAGAAACACAGGAAAAATTTCAAAAATTCTAAGTATGGAAAATATCAGATGACTTGAGTTGATTCCATCCGATACGTCGGATGACTTAAGCTAAGTCCATTCGATAAAGGAACCAAAGCAGGGAGAATTTTTTTTAAAATTTTTTCAAAGTTTGAATTTTTTTCAAGGGTCTCGGCTGGGAGGATCCGAAGGTCTTGACTGGGTGGAGTTGAAGGTATCAATTGGGTGGAACCAATGGTCTTGGATGGGATGAGCCGATACATTGGTTAAAAACCCAAGACGCAGTCGGCAAGGAAAATGAAGAGGAAAATTTCAAAAAAATTTCTAAGTATAGGAAATATCGGGAAATTTTTTTCGATGTTGCTCGGGTGAAGCTCTCTGAGGAATCTTGGATAAATTTTTGATGTCTCTTGGGAGAATCTCTCTGAGGCATCTCAAATAAATTTTCGATGTCTCTCGAGAGAATCTCTCCGAGGCATCTTGGAAGATAGAGGAAGATCGAGCCGATGCGTCAGAAAACAAAGGAAGATCGAGCTGATGCGTCGGAAGACAGAGGAAGATCGATCTAATGGGAATCGGAAGAGAAAAGAAGATTGATCTGATGTGTGTTGGATGACAAAAGAGGATCGATCATATGTGCGTCAAAAGACAGATGAAGATTGATCCGATGTGCATCGGAAGACAAATGAAGATCGGTCCGTCAAGGGCATTTTTCAGTGGAAAAGCACGATTCTAGTGGGATTTAAGGGTGCTAAATTGGTGAAAAATGGCAGCGATATTGACCCTCGTCGTCCCCCCCCGAGACAATCGTTCTTGGTGAAAAATAAAAGTATGTGTTTTGAGAAAGTTGTCAATCTAGTGTTTTCCAAATGCAGGTAGGTAATTATGAACTCATGAGATTGTAATGTAGCTAACAACTGTGTTTATTAACACATTTTGCAGAACTATAGTCACCTTCAAAGGAAACATTCTGCATAAGAGCAGTTTCAAGGGAATTCGTTCTTCGTTGGGCCAAGATGAGAATCGATGAGATGAATAATGCATAGGACCCCTATGAGTTTGAGGAAGATGCTATGGGAGAAAATGTCAGATTTGGAAATGATGAGACAGAGTCCATTGGGAGGAGAAATCAAGAGACTCCCCCAGATATTGCATCCACCATGAGGAGCCTAAGGGTGGAGTTGCAAAGTTGCAGAGAAGACAATGAAAGGATGCTTACGGCTTAAGAAGATCAAAATCAGATAAGTGCAGCTATACTGCAGAGTTTGACAGACATCTAGGGACAGATAAACTCCGGGCATTAGGTAAATAATCCAGAAAGAAGCAGGAGTAGCACCAGGGGAGATTCCCGCAGAAGGTCCCATGTCTCCAAGAGGGCTTCCAAGGACAGAAGGAATACTCCATAATGGACTACCAATGGGTCATCTGATTCTGAAAAACCCAGTGGGGATTCAAGCTCTCCATCTCGCATGAATAAGAGGAGGAAACCTTACAAGAACAATTTATGAGATGAATTCAAAAAGGAAAGGCCTCCTACTTTTCATGGTGAGGTCAAGACTGGTCAAGAATTTGAGTCTTGGATTCTTGGGATGAGGAAGTATTTCCAAGTTCAAGACTACTTCGGAAACATGAGAGCAATAGTATCTATATTCAATTTAACTAGGAGAGCATCCATATGGTGGGAACACCACAGATAATTAAAGAAGGTTAATGAAAGAAGAATTGTGTCGAAACAATTCAAGAAATATTTCAAGTAGAAGTACCTCTCTAACAAGGACTATGATGATAATATTAAAGAATTCCATGAGCTGAGATTGGGACAGCAGACCATGGAGGAGTATGCAAATAAGTTCTTGGAACTATTTAGGTATGTCAGGTACATCAAAGATGAAAAAGTAAAGATCCAGTGTTTCCTGAGTGGATTGCCACAGTCTTACAAATACAAAATTGAGTTTTATGAACCTAGAACTCTTGAAGAATCAATAAGGAAGGCTAAGTATTACTATGAGCAAAGCAGAGGTAAACCTGATTATCATAAGACATGGAAGGACAAGAATAATGAGAATTCTGACCATAGAAATAAAGGTTTCAAACCTTCTAACTTAAGGAATCAACAAAAGAAACCATGCCAAGCTGCAAGTAAGCTATTTGGAGTGGTGGGAGAGAAGCCTAGAGATCCACAGCAGAGCAGAGAACCTATCCAATGTTGGAAATGTGGAGGACCCCACATGCACATGAACTGTCCACTCGAGAATGAGAGAGCAAGGCCAGCTTACAACATTCAAGAAGCAGAAACAGTGGGTCAAGTAGCAAGGGTCATCCCTAGTATTTATGCAACACTGGAGGACCTCCAGGCAAATCACTAGTCAACTGTGGTTGAAGTTGCAGGTAATATTGTTGAGCAATCTGTTTCTATTTTGATTGACCCTGGTTCTACTCATAGTTACATTACTCCTAGAGTAGTGCCATATTTGTGCTTTTAAGAAAGTAAAGCATAGCAAATCTTGGTTAGTTCATCTAGCCACTTGAACTAAGAGAAAGGTTAGTGAACTGGTAGAGAAATGTCCATTGGTCATGAACAGACTGGTCACTTGTATCGATCTGAATGTTCTACCACTTTGTTCCTATGATGTTCTCATTGGAATGGATTGGTTAGAAGTTCATAGGGTAAATCTTGATTGTTACAATAAGACTTTCTAATACATGGATGAAGAAGGGAACCCAGTAGTGGTAAGAGGTATTCCAAAGGTGATTTCTACAAGGCATATTTCAGCAATGCAGTTGAAGAAGTTTTGTAGGAAAGGTTTTCAGTTGTATGCAACACATATTTTGGAGGAAACATAGAATGAAACTCCTAGGTTGGAAGGATTTCATGTGTTGCAGGAATTCAGGGATGTGTTTCCTGATGAAATTCCAGGAATACCTCCAAAAAGGAACATTGATTTCACAATTGAACTTGTTCCAAGAGCAGCACCACTGTCCAAGACACCCTACAAAATGAGTACACTAGAGATGCTAGAGTTGAATATGCAACTGCAAGAATTGTTGGAGAAGAAGTATATCAGGTCGAATGTGTCTCCTTGGGGAGCACCAGTTTTGTATGTACAAAAGAAAGATGGTACACTCAGGTTCTGTATTGATTACAGAGAGCTGAACAAATTCATCGTGAAGAACAAATATCCATTTCCTAGGATTGATGACCTCTTTGATCAAATGAGAGGAGAAAAGGTATTTTCCAAGATTGACTTGAGGTTTGTTTACCATCAGGTGAGAATCAAGGGTGAAGACATTCATAAGATAGCCTTTAGAACAAGGTATTGACATTAGGAGTTTGTAGTGGTACCATTTGGTCTCACAAATGCACCAGCTACATTTATGTTCCTTATGACAGTGTCTTCAACAGGTATTTGGACAAGTTTGTTCTTTTTTTCATTGATGGCATTCTTATTTATTCTAAGAATGAGGAAGAGCATGAAGAGCATTTGAGACTAACATTGCAATTGATCAAGGAGCATCAGTTATATGCAAAGCTAAGCAAGATTGACTTCTATAGAGATAGAATTCAGTATTTGGGTCACATTATCTCAGAAGAGGGTATATCTGTGGACCCTGAAAAGATTGAAGCCATTATGAATTGGCCTACTCCAAGAAATGTGACAGATGTAAGATCTTTTATGGGACTTGCAGGATACTACAAGAGATCCATTGAAGGATTCTCCAAAGTTGCACATGCCATCACTTCTTTGTAAAGGAAGGGGATAAATTTTGAATGGACATCGAGGTGTGAAGAAAGCTTCGAGCATTTGAAGAATATTCTCACCAGTGCACTAGTATTGAAGGTTGCATACCGAGATAAAGATTTTGTGGTATGTACCGAAGCATGCGGACAAGGGCTTGGAGGAGTCCTTATGCAAGACAACCATGTGATATGTTATGAGTCAAGAAAGTTGAAAGAGCATGAGAAGAATTAGGCCACTCATGATCCAAAAATTGCAGCCATATTACATGCTTTCAATATGTGGAGGCATTACTTGATGGGAAGAATATTTGAGCTAAGGATAGACCATTGTGGTCTGAAGTATTTGTTTGATCAACCTGCTCTAAATGCTAGGAAAGCTAGATGGATGGAGTTTTTATGTAAGTTTAATTTTTAAATCAAACACATAAAAGGAAAAGAGAATAAAGTAGCTGATGCGCTCAGCAGGAAGGTGAAGGAAATGCATGTGGCATCTCTTAGTATTTTCCAATCAGATTTGAGGCAGCAGATTGTTAATCATACTGCTGGAGATGAATTGTATGTGCAAGTAAAAGAAAAATTGCAACAACAAAGTATTGAGAAGAGGTATGAGGGATATAATTTGAAAGAAAATGGACTTCTTACTTATAAAGGAACAATTTATATTCCAAATGTAGTATATTTGAGGAGAGTTGTTATGGATGAAATCCATCAAGCTCCATATTCTGGTCACCCAGGGTATTAGAAGACAATTACTACAACCAGAAAGCAATAATTTTGGCCAAGAATGAAAAATGACACGGCTGAATATATTTCAAGGTGCATGAAATGTTAGTAGGTAAAGGTTGAGCATCAACACCCTACAGGTTTGTTGCAGCCTTTGCCAGTTCCAAAATGGAAATGGGAAGTTATTTCCATGGATTTTATTACAGGATTGCCAATGACTTGGAGACAACATGATTCCATCATGGTTATGGTGGAAAAGTTGACAAAGGTAGCACATTTTATACTGGTTAAGTCTACGGATAAGACTGATGATATTGAAAAGATCTTCATGAAGAAGATTTTTAAATTGCATGGATTGCTTAAGGCAATAGTTTTTGATAGAGATGTCAAGTTCACTTCCAATTTTTGGAAGGGGTTGTTTGCAGATTTGGGTACAAAGTTGAACTTCAACACTTCCTACCATCCTCAGACTGATGGAAAGATAGAGAGAGTAAATCAAGTGCTTAAATACATGCTTCGCATGTATGTGATGGATAAACCAACCAAGTGGGAAGATTACTTACACTTGGTAGATTTTTCTTATAAAAATGGACATCAAGCATCCTTGGGGATGAGTCCGTATGAAGCTTTGCATGGAATAATGTGTAGGACACCAGTGACTTGGGATAATCCAGTGAACAGGGTTGTGCTTGGTCCAGAATTGCTCAAGGAAATGGACCAGGAGGTTGTAAAGATTAGGCAGAATCTGAAAGCATCCCAGGACAGGCAGAAAATCTATGCAGATAAGCATAGGGTGAACAAAGAGTTTAGTGTTGGGGATCATGTTTACCTCAGAGTGAGGGAAAAGAAGAGTTCCTTGAAGCTTGGAAGCTGTGTCAAGCTGTCATCAATATATTGTGGGTTGTTTGAAGTGCTTGAAAGAATAATGCCAGTTGCATACAGACTTGCATTGCCTACTAGCACTAGAGCTCATAATTTTTTTCATGTTTCTTTGCTTAAGAAATATGTACATGATCTTAACCATGTGATAAATTGAGATGTGATCCAGGTGGAACCCAAGCGAGAGTTCCAAATCGAGCCAATGCGCATCCTCGACAGGAATGTCACAATGCTCCGAAACTAAGCCATAGGACAGGTAAAGGTGCAATGGGAGCACTACGGCCTTGAAGATGTTACGTGGGAACTAGAGGATGCCATGCGATTGGCACATCCGTTTTTGTTCAATTCTGCGAAACACTGAGGCGATACCAGTGTAGAATTTTGTTCAATTTTCTAAAGCACTAAGGACAGTACTGTTGAAGGAGGAGGGGAATGTAACGCCCCATTTTTTACCTCGTTTGCATTAAAAATGTATATGATGTATATATTGTAATTAATCGTGGTGGGGAGCTAAAGAAAAAAACCCCATCATCGATTTAATGTTTTATGTTCCGGCGATTAAAATAGTTGCTGATGGTATATCGTGTTATCCGACACATTATAATTTTGGCATCATGTAAATATGCATTTTAATTAAAATGCCCATAAACAGCTATGTTAATCCAACCATAATGAAAATGGCATGATTTCCTAAGGATATGGGGGGGGGTGTCTAACCCTTGGGATCCATTGGGGAACAACCAAGTGTCAATTGATAAACCCATTTAGTTGTCACCTAGCTTTTTCCTTACTCACAATTTATCCCTTGTCTCATTCAACATCTCATTCAACAACCTTTTTGTCTTATTCTTGTCTCAAATACCAAATTAAAATACTTCGATGTTAGTTGGGGCAATTATTGCATGGACAGTAATGTGTGGCAGGACTATCAGTCCTTGCCCACATGCACACTCCACCGAGGAGCACGTTCAGCCTCACATGGGTAGGAGGAAAAGAGACGTGATGACCCCCATTCTTCATTTTTTTCCTCATGCAGAGAACTGGGAGAGTTGCCTTACCCTCACGATTTTTGCTGTGTGTAGTTCTCATTCACAATTTTGGGCCCTAGATGTTTTCCCCATCATCAGAAATCCATGTTGGCATCTCTCTCAAGTGGATGGAATTTTGCTGTGTGTGAATTTCATTTTTGGGTTTCCCAACGATTTAGAGGAGAGCCCACATCCTCTTGGGTTTTGTTGTTGATTTCATGTTTGGCCACGTTAGGGCCAAAACGTCCCTAGGATATGATTTGTTGTTAGTGGGTTGTTCTTACCCTCATTGGCAACTAGTTTTGTGGCTCAACTGTTTTCTCAACCCAGAAATGGTGTATATTGTTGTGTATGCAATTGGTCTTTGTGTTAGGATATTTAGACACTTAGGAGTTAGTTAAGATCAACTTGTGTAATATATCTGTTAGGTAAAAGTGTGTTTCTTTAGTATGCATTAGTATG